>VZSV01000299.1:343219-362676 GCA_013398735.1 Nothocercus julius
TTTTTGTAGGCCTGTTTTTAAAAAGGGGCTTCTTTGTATTTGTCATTATTTTTATGCAATAGAATGAGGGACAGCACCATTTGCAGAGTGTTAACTACATAATAGTTAACATAAAATGAACAACCTTGATTATTAATGAACTTAAAAAATGTTTCTAATATCACAGATCCACTTATTGCAAATAGGGTTGATACAGCACGTATTTTCATTAAAATATTTTCTGTGAAAAAATCATTTATAAGAACTGGTCAAACAACTTGAAAAAGGATTTTCTCATCAGAAGGAATGAGAAAATCCCCTAGGATTTTTCAAAGAGGGGGAAATATTACCCCTCTGTGCACATATTTCAATTTGGATTTATTGAAATCCTGTTTTTTTTCGGGTCATGTGAACTTTGAATATCTGACTGTGTGTTTGCTCTCTCCTATCGGACTTCACCACCCTATGTCCTCTCTGTCCTTGCCTGTCCTCCCTGACAGATTGTATCCCTTTTGGCATGTTTCCGTGTTCTGCATTTCATTCTATGTATGTTGTTTCCTAAACAAGCTGGCCCAAATATACCTTGTCTGGACCGAGATGAAATTATACAAAAAAAGGATGTGATCAGTTTAATCAGAGGAATTTAAATTTGATATCTTTATTCAAATTGTCATCACATCGGCAAGTTCATACAGACACTTTTTTTAAACATTCTAAAGGGCTTTTAACACTGTTAGCTTCACATTAAGATGCCTCTTCTCTACACTTTTATGACTTTTCTTAAACACCTGGCTTTTTTTAGAACAACCGAGCTAACAAGGCTCTTGGCATCATCTGTGATATAATTTATAGTGTTGAATTTATAATCTACATGAATTTATAATACGCTAATTGGCAGTGCCTGATATTCCAGAGGAGAGCGGGTCAGTGATTTTTCTGCTACATATTCCTCTGTAGAGATAAAGAAGGATGTAGGACTACATCTGTCTCTCCCTTAACAAGTTTGCATGACCTAAAACCCTGGGTCTATACTCTTACTTGCTGGGAAGCTCTCAAAAGGACTAGGCTTTCCAACGAACTGCCTTCTGGAATTTTTCCTTCACTAGCACAGCATAACAGTCCTCACTGCCAGCCTTCACTGCAAGGTGTCCTTTGTAAGGAAAATATTGCTGCCAATATTAAGAAAACAATATCTAATGTTATTATTGAAAAGGAATTAATCTGGCAGGCCGGTTAGAGCACCATTTCATACTGACATGCTAGCCTGATCAGTGAATGAACTCACTTTCAAATACCAAAAATATCTCACAAAAAAATGCCCAGTTATACACCATCATGGAATAAGGAACCAACACAAAGCCCATTTGTTTGATACATTGCATCCTTAGAAATAAATGCTCCAATACTGGGATAAAGGCAGGGTTCTGTTCTTCACTGTCCTACACCTAGCAGTGAAAGTAGCAGCTTTGTCTTCTGGCATTCCAAACTACAAGGCAGTGAAGATCTATGCAGCTTTCACAGTATCCTCAGATACTTTGCATATGTGACACACAGACCCTTGACACTCTAAAGTGGCTTGTATCATTAATCTTTAAAAAAAAAAATAAAATCAAAATTTGAGAAAGATATTTAGCTAGTTTTAACTGAGGCAATTCTAAAATTTAAAATTTACCTGGAGAATTCCTCCCTAGAAAAAAAAATAAAAAAAAAGGTGGTGAGAAGAAGATCCTCCACAGCCACTCAAACATTAACACTGCCCAGAAAACGCTTTAAGTAACCTCACACCCCAAGGCACTTGCTAGAAGGAGCTGTTGACCCTGACAATTGCAATGACCAAAAGAGTATTAATACTTGCAGTGTAGCCTCATATAATCATGCTATGTCACTACTGGTTGTTCATTTTAATATATGTACAAAGTATATGTATGGTCTACTCACCTGTTTATAAACTAAATAGTTTTGTCAGGTCATAAGCAATAAGCTAAGAGTGGCTGCAGTTTAACCTATTATTTCATCCATATATAGTACGCAGTTAAGCAGTATCCTTAAAAACGATAAATGTAGTATTACATTTAATAATGTAAAAACAATAAATGTAGTAAACAGTAAATGTACACAAGGGAGCCTAAGACAGAAGGGTTCATAGATATATATTTGCTTTCTCCAGATGTAGATGAAAAGTGTTGAACTGTGAGACAAAACCACAAAAAAGCTCTAGGGTTTAGGTTCACTAAGAAATTGGGAATATAAAAATTAAAATAATAAATTAAAATATAAAATAAATAAATAATAAAAATATAATAATTGTATAATAAAAATAATAATAAAATAATAAGTAAAATATAAATAATAAAATTAAAATATAAAATAAGAGTAAAACCTTTTCTCAAAGCAAAGGTTATCTTGAAGCAGCTACCACACCTCAAAGCGGTTAACATATTAAACAATATAATTGTTTTTTGTTCCGTCATTAAAATAACTCTGCATGTAATTTGCATTTTAATTGCTGCCTCTCTTTTAATCTGAATAGCGAAAGAGGAGTTTTAGCTTCCAGGCTTCTCTCCAACATGAATTTCAGCATATATCTACCTCATAGACTTTGAGAAGTTTCAAGATTGTCCATAACTATCTAAGCTCTCCAGAAATCAAACAGTAATTAGCATTTGCATACTACTATCTAATAGGAGTGTGAATATGCATAATTATCACGTATAAAAAGTGCCATTAGAGTAGGAAGATCAGGGGAAAAACCTGTATTGGGCTACATTTCCATGGAGACTATCAATCTTATATTTTAAAAAGTCACTTAAGGAAACTTTTGGATTTCTTTTTCTTTTACACAATTAGATGATTACACAAGTAATATTACAACTTGTGGTGATTATCTGTGGAATAATAAGTATAACAAAGGCTAACGGTGTAGCTTTAAGAAACAATTGAGGAAATATCTCCTGGCAAGAGTAAGGAAGAACAATATTTTCCACCAATCAGCTCCTGAGTGACCTTTTAGCACAAAAACAGTGATGCAAAAGGGAAGTGAAAAAAGACCCATCCTCACCCTCTGTGTGCCTTGACTGTAGGTCACATAAAGATCATGTTGATCCCCATAGACTTGCCATTACTGTTCCAGTCTGCCTTAAATTCTAGCCTCAGACGTAGCAGTGTTCACACTAAAATTTCTCTCAGTGGACAGTCAGCTCACCAGGGAATGCTACCAAGATCAGTTGAGGAAGATGACAACCAGTTTCGTAGATTCAGTGTTCGACAGATGTGCTTAAAAATCTCTTTTGCCAGTTGTTTAAGGTGGCTGTAGCTAAGGACATTTTGGGGCAAATTTGTTTTGATGAGATTTATGCTCTTTTATGGGCACCTTTAACTGTTCATCAGAATTATGTTGTTCAGCATATTGCCAGAGAAAGGAATACAGCCTCATTTAAAAAAAAAAAAAAAGAAGAAAGAAATGTGTTCCCTCTTCCTGTCAGAATGTTTCATGCAGATTATTGGAGTATGTGAATCTACAGAGAACTTCTAATAGTGAAAATTGCATGCATTTGTTGTCAAAAAAATTTCTAAGTAGAATATATGGGATTGTACACTCTTGTCCATACTGAGCAAAAAGTGTGTCTAAAATGATAACACAGCATGACACTTCAGAATGATGTGTGCATAGATGTGACAAACACACTGCACAATATAAGCTAAATTTGGTCAAGAAAGCCCTGTGTAAAAAATTGAATAGTTAGTACTAATCGAGTTGTTCCAGAGAGCGGAGATACAGGATAATATGGCCAATATGATAAAATAGTACATAACCAAATACAGTGCAGTGGAGGAAAATAAGTCCTAACAAAGCTGGAACACAGCTTCAGACAGAAAGGAAAATAATGCACATAATGACCACTTAAGGCCACCTAATCCAACCTACTGCTCAGCACAGACTAACTTCAAAGATAGCTTGCTCAGGCCCTGGTCCGGTCAAGTCTTGAAAATCTCCAAGGTTGGAGGTTGCACAGCACCTTTCAGTAACCTGTGCTGGTGACTAGCCACTTGTGAATCATTGTTTTTTTCCTGGTATCCAATTGTATTTTGTCATGCTCTGTCTCATGATCATTACCTTTTGTCCTTCCACTCTGAACTTCTGGACAAGTCTGATTTGATCTACTCATAACCTTCAGTTTCATTAATGGAAGGACTAGACCCCCATTAGTCGTCTTTTCTGTAGGCTGAACAAGCCAAGCTTGTTCTGATACATTATCTGCTTCAGCACCCTCATCAGCTTGATGGCCTTCCACTAAATTCACTTCAGTTGATTAATATCTATTTTTTATTGTGGTTCCCAAAACTGGACTCAAATATTGTTTATTTAATCATCAGGATAGCCACTTGTTGCCAGAACTGCCTGAAACTTGCCTTAACAGGAATTTCTACTCAGGTCACTTGTACTTTTATCAAATTTTAAATATTTGAGATGAGAAGTTTTTGTGTAGATGATCTTATTCTTTTATTGTTGATGCTGTTGGCTAATATATTTGTGTGTGTAAAATTTATGTAGAATCCTGCCATTTCCCAAAATGAGCCCAAAGAAAAATACCTTATATTGATTATTACAAAAAAAAAAAAAAAAAAAAAAAAAAAAAAGGAGAATTTTCTTTGGGAAAACTCTTCCATTAGTGTTATAACCTCCAATTCAATATGGGTTCAATATGGGTGGCCTTAATGTGTTTTTGCTATTCCTGTAAAAATCTACCCTAAATACGAAAAGCCGTTGGAAATGTGTCTTTCAGTTAAAATGGAACTGCAGACTGTGCTTCAGCAACGGAATGCCGTCCACAGTGTCATAATCAGCCACATCACAGAAGAGTGAACACTTGTTTAGGCAATTCCTAAGCTTAGCAAACCTAGAAATTGGAAGAGCCATTACTTTTTTTTTCTGATGTCCTCAAATCCATTCCCTAAGCATTCAGTGTTAACTGCCGTTGAATTAAACTAGGTGGATCATTGCTCTGGCCTGACCTTTATTGGCCTTTTACAGTTTATAGAGTAGAGAAAGTAGATGGAATTCCCTTCCTTAACAATGACTATTTGAATATTATTTTTTCATATACGTTCACTAGGTATGGCAAACTTCCCTCCCACAGGCGTTGTCTTAGAACCGCAAAGAAGCACTCTGTTTTTACAATATGATATAAAAAGATCATATATAGGCAAGTGTTCAACTGAATAAGATGTTTTAATGCAGCCAGAATATTTTATTGTTGGAATCAGATTATGGCAAAGGTTGATAATGGTTTGCATCTCAGGCCTGCTTTCAGTTGAGAACCGTTGTGCTTGTTCTGCTAGAATTGGAATATTTCACATTTTAACGTTACAGTCATATAGCTTAACAGACAAAAAGGATACAAAAAGCTTTGCTTCCTAACAGGCACCTCAGCAAGCAGACAAAAGACACCTGATGTATTCTGTGGCTTCTTTAATCATCTCTCTTTCAGTTTCTTTTTCTCCCATTTTTTTGCAAGGAGGAGTGATGTTTCTCCCAACCACCATTATGCCTTCCCTAGCACTCTCCAGTCATGGAGATTGAGTCATTTTTTAGGCTGAGAAAGGACTCATGTGCGAATGCCCTATCTTCCTTCAAAGTATTTTTAGCCATCAAGCTGCTGTGCCAAAGGTAGACACTTCCCTTGGGGAAGTATTTTAAGAGCCTTGGGAAAGGAAGGCACTTCAGACTCTGAAACCTTCCCACAGAATCAGCTGATGTCCTGAGATAGGCTACTAAGTGATAGCGAAACCCCATGTTTGAGACTCATTCCTTTTTCCAGTTCCTGCTGGCCCTTCTCGGCCAAGCTGCCCTCACACTCAGCATTCATACGCTGTGGACATAAACCAGTCATTGAAACCCAAATTTTGTAATTTAGGGAGAATTAAAGTGTCTTGTTCTGTGAATTCTGCTTTCAATCCTGCGCTCCTAATTTTAGTCTTTGACCCACAGAGTATTTCAGTCACTAAACCCCTTCGTGGGACTGAGCTCCCATTCATGAAGTTTAGATCTTCAGTATTAAGACCTACCAATGATGCCTATTGATGAGGGAGAAGGGAAGGGCATAACTTCCTGCATCTCTCACCATCACTTCTGTGTTTGCACAGAGCTGCCTCTGCAAGAAAGCCAAACTTAACTGCCTCAGTGCATGGGCCTAGTATATGAACCCCCTTGGCCCTGCATTTTTTGAGAGAGATCCCCAGGTCCAGGGATGGATGTGTCCAGGGTAAGTGAAGAGTAAGGAAGGCCTGACACTGTACAGCAGACTCTGACCAGCACATGCAATGCAGACTTGCTCTATATAGGGCTCCAGTAGCTTTTATGCAATGCCATAATACCTTCTTGTGCTTCACAGACCAGCTTTGCTTCATTTATTTTGCCCACAGGTCTTATAGACTGCTGTGAATCTAAGCTTTGCACATCCTTGTAAACTGTAATTTATTGCTGCTAACTATATAACAAAAAAAATCTTCATTATCTTATTATAGTAAAATTAAGACAATACAATAATTGCTGGGAGTGATAAGAAATACACAGACATTTAGAGGTACAACACGTTAATTAGTATTAGACTGCAGGGTTGTGCTTGCAGGCTACACATTGATTTATAAATTAAAGTGTTCTGGTTATACTTAGGGTTTCTGGTAATAGTTAGGATACAAGCCTTGCTCCTCACCCTCTCTGAAAATGTTTTATGGAAGCAAGAAAGTGCTTTCTATAGTAAACAAATCAATTTTGATAAATGCCCGCCATGAACAGCTTCAATGAAGCCAAGGAGATTAAAGGATAATGAGTAAAATTATGCATGCACTCTTCCTCATGTAAACCTATTGAACTTAATAGAGACATAAAAGCAGTAAATGAAGATACGCTTTTTCTCTAAAGAGATATTTATAGACTCCTATGCAAAAATACCTGAGGGTACTTTTGGTTGGCTAGATTTCTGCCTGGAATTTTATTGCAGAACAGAAATCAAAATCAAAAATATGCAGAATTTCTGCACTGTAAGTCCATAGTTATATATCTGTCTATAGCCTCTTACACCAAAATTAGATGCTTGGTAAGTTTAGTCCTTATGAATTAGAAGTTTAAATCAAAGAAGCATAACTTAGACCAGTTTCATTTGCACCTGATCAATTTTTTTTTCTTAAAAATATGACTTTCCTTCAGTACAAGAATAAACACACTGCTGTACTTAATCAGAACTGAATATTCTCAGCTCTGATATAGTTCATCTAAAAACAATCAAATGTTTCCTAATCTTTTTATTGTTCTTTACCTTTCCACTGTATTACAGAGGCATTACTAAAATTCATCTTCACTGCCCCTGTGAAAGAAAGAATTAAGTTGAATTTTACAGATAAGAAAGTGAAGTGAAAAAGTAGTCTGTGCTGAGGTGTATGCACAGATTATTTAAATGATGAATTCCTAGATTTAGCTCACCTGCGTATCACCATCATGTGAAGACAGTTGGGGTATAGATGGTGCCTCTGGCAGCGTTACTCCCAGATCTTTGCCTGTTATGACAGAGGATTCAGTTCATGAAACCAGATGTAAAAGAGAAGAGATATTTCAGGACTTATCAGTGCCCCTTGAATTCCCTGGGAATTCCCTTCGCTTCAGAGAGCTCTAGATCATTAGCAACTTGTCTCACTTTTTGTTGGGGGTGTTGTACCTGTGAAAAAACTCCAGGTCTCGTTGTAGAGCAAAGCTGAGTTTGTCAGTTAAATGATTTTACAGTCCAGTGAAATTTTTCTTTTCAAAAAACATACTGAAAGGTTGTTGTTGAACTTGGCATGCAGAGATTAGCCCTGAGGAGCCTCTTGCTTCCCATCACTTACTGGAAAGGAAGAAAAATAGCCCAGAGTGAACAACCTTTTGTGGGAAAGGTGAGGCCAAAACTAGCTAGGGATCCACAAATTTTAAAAAACAGAGTTCAAAACACTGCTTTTTGCATTCCTGCCTTGGAGAAATCTTGGCACTATTATTTACAAGGAGGCATTAACCATCATTAGACTTAGAAACAATGGAAGGCAATTTTCCAAATGTTTGTGTTACGAAGCTGGAATAACATTTGATGAATTTCCACAGCTGCCCTCAAAAAATCTATTTCATTTTTGTAGTTGCTCAAGATATAGTACAGGAGATAATTTTAGTCAAGGTTTATCTGGGATTTTTTGATTTACAACTTAATACCCTCTTTGAAACTCTAGGTTGGGAAGGGGGTGGGTTGTTGTTTGCTTGTTTTGCATGGGAATGAGAGAGGTTTCCATAAGAGTAAAACTATAGGTAGTTCAGTTAACGAATTAGGACGATCCAGATGTTTTACATCCAAAAGTTGTTTGCCAGCCTACATGAAGAGATTTTGTAGTCCAATCCCAGGCTATATTCAAAAGGACAGAGAATATTCCTACGAGTATTGAGTTGTTGTGCTCAGAGCTGCAAGATGTGAGTTTGCAAGCTGAGTCTTTGTGAACAGAAAGATACATCCGTATTTTTAAAACGGCATTTCAGAGTCTAATATGCAAAGATTTCAAGACTGTAATTGCTCCATTTGATGCCTTAACTAACATTCTCAACAGAAACACTTAAATGTGCATGCACACTCACACAATATAGCTGTAGATCAAAAAATATAAAATAATAGTGTTATTGGTGTGTGTATATTGACTTGTATATTTATACACACATACACACAAATCTACACATTGCTCATCTGTAGTATAAAATATGTATTAGTTCTGAAGACTGACTTTTTGAACGTATGAACTAATCTAGATGAAAATTTGATTTTTAAAAATGCCATTTTTTCTAAGAAACTTCTTACTTTAATGTCTCTTGTTTTTCAATAAGACAGCATTTTGACTTTATGCATCTTGCTGGTTTGGACAAAACTTATTTTTAAAATATGTAGGGTTTGTTTTGGTAGAAGAAACATTTTTCATCAAAGTTCACAAACACTTACTGCAAAATGAACATATACTTAACTCATAGGTTCTTTTTTTTTCAAAAATAAATTTTTTACTTGATTTACTTTATTTCCTTTTTTTCTTATACTAGACAAACTGGACTTAGATAGTTACACTGATCAGTTGCTTATGTAGTACCTTCCAGTGCTATAGGAAACTTTCCAGTGGTACCTGTCATTTACAGGGCCTTATGCGGTCTGTGGGATTCCTGCCCTGAATTGAGGTACCATTAAAACTATGAAATGCTTAATCAGATTTATTTCTATCATCTCAACTTGTTTCAAAATGCCCTTGTGATTACAAATGCCCTTGTGATTATAAACAACGGCAACAACGGTTTAAAAGTCTCAGTTTCAATTTATGTAATTTAAGACCCTGCTCCATAAGGTGGAAGAGGACATAATGTTCATTCTTTCATATTAAAGGGAAATCAATCATAAAGGCAGCATGATGGGGCAGCAGAGAGGTGTTTTTTTTTGTTCATCTTTTTCACTTTCCTGAGCTTTTCCAAATTTGCCCAGTGAATACAACAGGAAAAAACTTGATATTTTGTGTCAAAATCTGTGTAGAGATGATATCTCTACTTCCTCTCAATCTTTCATTCTTGCAAAATGTTCTTTGTTACAGTTATGATTTACAATAGAATTTCAAGACCTCTGGCTGTGTAACTGCGGTGACTGTAATTTCAAAATGGCAAATTAATCCCAAACAGGGTGACTTGGAAGCACTGAGCTTCCTTGCTCAGAGTAGTTCCATTCAACTGGGCCTTCAAGAAGTCTTCAAATTTGCAGAAGGCCTCTGGGTTTTCAGAGTACTTTTCTAGGCAGACTTGGAGGACTTACAGGGCCCAAGAGACTCCATTTTTTTGAGCATCTCTTGTTCCAGTTAAACACCACTCAGGATACCTAGCAGTAGAGACCTGACAGCTCTGGAGACTAACCTCATCTTTCATCATGGGCTTCCCCTGAAGTTGCGGATTTGGTAATCCGTTTTGGGACATTTTACTTTCCAATATTGTCCGTTTTAAAGAATATTAGGTATCTGACGTATCTGGGAAGATCTACTAGGCATGAATGAATTGAATATCTGTCATAAATATAATATCCATCTGTCTGGAATATAAATCTCAAATATAATCAGCTGACACCCAAAGCAGTAGCATCAGCACATACAGAAACTGGCTTCAAATCCTATGCCAGTAGCAGGGTCCTTGAGAGTCTTGAAAACCAAGGTTAGAACCTCCCATCTCTAAAGCAATGAAAGTGCTTAAAAGGAATATGCTCATAGATTTTCTGCCCAGAGCTGAATACTTGGATTTCCCAAAGTTTCAGCAGGACACCTGACAGGGTTGACTAGAAAAAGGCAATCTCCATGTATGCATCATGTTTTGGATTCATTAAAAGCTGACTGAATTTAGAGTTCTGTGAACCAACACTTTTTAAATGAAGCTCTGCTTCACTGAAGAGTTTCCACTCACCTTTTCATTAACCTGCATGAGGAGCAGACATCAAGACTGGGATTCATCTGACCAAATGTAAACATCTGTAGTGCAGTCTACTTCTGAGACAGTCTCTATAATAGATTTTCTCTCTCCATTGACTAAAAGGGCAATCTAGGGTGAGTAGTTCAGATGGAGCTGTTTGCATTGCAAACAACTAAAAGTAGGTAAGAGAAATCTCATCATTAACTGCATTGCTGCATGACCTATCTACTGAATTTGCTATGTATTAGCTGTTAAAAAGAAGAATTAGGACTTAACGGAAGAAATCTTCTCCACCACAGTCAGTGAAACAGAGTAAGCCCAGCTTCAGGTTCTCTGGAGTACCATGGAGTCCAGCTTCTCTTGAGTTTTCACTTAGATGGTTTGACGGGCAAGAAAGACTACGCTATCAGCTCTCTAGTATGGTCAACAAAAATATAGGATTTGCAGTTTTCAGTAACTGTTTGTTTAAAAAGAAAAAAAAATCTCTGACACCACGAACGTAAAAATTGTCTTGAACCAGAAGAAAAAAAATGAGATCCAACAGTATTAAGATATTAAAATATACTCTGAGAACTTCAAATTTCCAGATGATTTTGGCATTACTGATAGTGTGGTTTAATTGTTTCTCATTTATGATTATCAGTTTTATAACAACTGTATACTGTCTTCCACAGGAATTCTGTAATAGGTCAGTATTTGTTAATATCAACTTCTGCAATTATATTTTCATTTTCTGCAGCCCAGGAAGTACTGGGAACAACAGTCTGGCTTTTGATGTAGAAACCAGATCAAATGCAGAAGCATCAGTCAGCATTTATCTTTTAGTCTATACATAATTCTATTATATTTTAGGTGCCGTCAAAGTATATGATACTGAGCAACATTACAGAGAACAGCCTTGCTGTGTTGTGTCAGTTCCTGTCTTTGGCAATTTGTGAATCATTTGGCAGTTTGGGAATATCTCAGCAGAAGAATTTCCTGAAGTTACTGCTTTCCCTTAATTATTTGTATTATTAATCACCTTACTCTATTTTTGCTCTATTTTTAAAGCATGTTTTATTGGAATGCTTAACTGGGATGAATTCAGTTCTGTTAATGTATATAGGGATCTCTCCAAGGTCTTCTTATTTTCTAAGGGAGGGAAATTTTCTATCAGGGCAACAATATGCAATATTAAAAATAAATATGCAAAATTAAATAATTAAATATGCAGTATTCAATATGCAATAAACAAAATTAAATAAAAATATAATTAAATAAGACAGAACGGTCTCTAACAGTGAGGCTTAGGGGCCATTAGCAGTCTTTGGCCCTGGGCTTTCACTGAGTCATGTCTCTAGGTGCTGTGATATAATGCTTATTTTTGATGTCATTCTGTGATTTGAGTAGGGGTAGTTCAGGGCAGTGTCTGAAACTTGATGAGTATGTTGCAGTCCACAGAATGGGTGTTTTTTAATGGTGCAGCAAAAGATCAGATTTGCAGGACCATGGCCTGCTCGTTGAAGGCTGAGGGAAGGAGAGAGAATCAGATCTGCTCTAGTCTTGTCCATACTATGTGTTGGTAATTATCAGCTCTTTGAAGAGCAGACGATTAATTCTTGCATGCAAGGCTAAAACTGTCAGGCATTTAGGAGCCTGCCAAGCGGTCCTGCAAAGCATTGTTCCCTTTATGATGGCACTTAGGCAGTTTAACAGCAACAGTGGACACTGTGTTACTGCATATTGACTCAGGACATGCAATCATGTTCTAGTCTTTCCCAGCTTTGAGTCATCACACTTGATTGTAGATAGAAAATAAATATTTTTGTTCTCTTAAAAGTGCTATATTTTGTGAATCAGTTTTATCTGATCAGCTTGACCTGATTTAAAGGTAGAGCTGCAATCAGCCTAATATGTGGACATCAGAATGAGTTTTTCCCACTTTCTGCTTGATGTGTTCCCACTGTGTTCCTTTTTCAGAATTTGTTTCTCCAGCTTACAGGCAGCTGAAAAATTGCATGTCCATGTGGCTGAAAATGAACCCTGCTAAAACAAAATGTGCTGGAATAGCTGTATGATTCAGATACTCCTGAAGCTCATAATTACTAATGCTAACACACAGGTGCAAGGTGGAAATGTGGCTGAGATCTATGGGGGCAAGGTAGAAAGGAAGTGAACCTTTCATTTCTAAAGCACCCAGGACTTGAGCCAAAACACTACAAAATGAAACTCTACTCCTCCCATTTTACCTCTCCCTCTTCACCTGCAAACATTATCTGGCACAAATGAAAATACACAAGAAATTTCCTTTTAGGGATCATATCTGAGATTACATGCAAGTTTTTTATGCTGTCGATCATTAGGTGATAATGTTGCCGTCCAAAGCTAAGCCCAGGATAGGGCAATACAGAACTATATAAGCCCTTGTATGAAATCTGATATATGTTTCTTAAAACAATATATGATAACCAAGTGATGAAAAGTCACATTGAATTGTATTTCAGCATTCATAGGTGAGGAGTGTTGTCTTCTGCCATAAATGTTTCATCTTTTTTTGAGTACAAAGAAAGAATTTATTTTAAAAAATAACTGTGAAAATGTGAGAGTGTTATTGGCATTGCTAGCTAAAAAACTCTGTATGTGTATATGTATATACACATATTTACACATAGAGTGTATCACATGTGTGATACATAGAGTGTACACATATGTGTATATACACATATTTATACATAGAGTGTATCTAAATGTTCTATTGTTGTTTGTGTATTTTAACATTCCATATTATATAATAATGTGACATGTCCTGTTCAGAGAGATCTTAATGTTTATAGCATAAAAAGAGTCTCCACACAACTGTCTCAGCAGCTGCTAAACTGAGCTCATGTCAGACAACTTGCAGTATTTCCAACTGAGGCTGAATATTCTTGTACCACTTTTTGTCCAGAGCAAGTGCTCTGTACAGCTGAAAAGAGACTCCGTTCCTCCAGGTCCCAAAGGAAAGAAACGATCAAAAATGTTTTGCTGAAGATGCTGGTCTTTCTTATGAGAAAGGAGACTTTAGCTCAATATTGACAACAACAATAGAAATTCTCATCCTGATAGTGTTATTTCCAGTTGAAACAAATTGATGAGTTGGCTTAGTTCCTGCAGTCATGAAGATTCTAGCTGGAATTACACTGGGGCAGAAATTCAAAGGAAGAGCTGGCAGCGCTGGATGGTTTGGAGGCCCTTTTTATACTTATTAGGATGTGAAAGAAAAACAGATCGAAGGAAGCCAAACAAATAGCCCCTATACATGCAGAAATTTTACCTTGACTGACAAGTTAACTTGGAAATATTAATGGAAAAATAAGTTTTTACCTAAGTGCAATTTAGACCACTCATCTATCTTTCCTTCATAGTTAATGTAAAGAAACTAAATCAATTGTGAGATAATGTCTAGGATAGTTATAGCCTTTTCTGGTTAATATTCATGCTTAATGAATTATGTTCTATTTGCAGGTTTTATCTGGGGTGAAATTAAACAGATGTGGGATGGTGGACTCCAGGACTACATTCATGATTGGTGGAACCTCATGGACTTTGTAATGAACTCCTTATACTTAGCAACAATCTCTTTGAAAATTGTTGCATTTTCAAAGGTAATTTATTTTCAGATAAATATTAAACATAACTGAGATTATACTTCTTTAAACTTCTTTTTATATTTTATAGTATCTGAGGCACACTAGTGCAGATATATAGAAATATGATGTGATTATTGACTCTTCTGCATCTACAAATAGAAGCTAAACCAGGATAAATGTACACTGTGGACTGGTATTATATCTTTTTCTGTCTAGCTTTAGGCAATAGTTTGTTATATGATCTTGAATAATCAGCATATTATCATGTTCTTACTAGTATTTAGTGTGCAGAAAGTTATAGTTTGTTTTGGTCTTTGCCTCTTTCTTAGTGAGAAGTTATTACCTCTGAGACAATTTCACCCAACATGCATAACTTAACGATATGGATATGTTTATTCTCTCATGGTTTTAATGGAGTTTTTATGAATAGCTTTATATTTCCACTGTTTGAAATTTCTTCCAGTAAAACACTACTTCCTTCCAAAGTCATGGAAGATATTAAACTTTGTATGTACTTAACATGAATCCATAATATCATAGAAATCCCCTGTGAAAATGAAATATTTGTGTCACAAAATGGTCCCAAATGTAAGGAAAGCACATCTGAAAGGATATGAAAGCATTTCTTAGCATCTGTAATGGAGATCTCATCACATCCACAAAAAAATAACAAGCTCATTTTTACCAGCCATTTCTATCATCAGTGTTGTATTTCACTGCTACCAGCTGACCCACGAACATGGAATGAGACTCTTCTTTGCCAACGTCCTTTTGGCTCAGGAGAGAAGAGGAAGCAGCCATCAAGTAGCTGATTACAGCTCCCTGGTCTCAAACCATAGATGCTTAGGATGTAGCATAAACTTACAGCAACACAGATGCCTAATTTATCCCACCATTTGGTGGCTATTCATGAGGATATACTAATGGAAACTTTCTCAGCAATAGAAATTTGGAGCTGCTTGCCTGAAAGAGCAGGAGGCTCAAAAGTGTGGGGAGATCTGCCATTTAAAGCTGATGAAGCATCTTTTTACACACAAGGATGCCTTACTGTACGGTGGCTGGAAAATAAATAGTCATGTAGCCATGTAACAAAACAATTGAAAAAGCATCCTTCCAAAGCATTAGAGACAGCTAATTACTCATTTTAGAATAATATTAATTAGAAGGCATTATAATCCCTTAATCTCTCGGACAAATTCTGTTTACAGCAATCAGATTCCAAGCTGACAAAATCTGGGATATACGTGCTTCCATTACTCTCCAAATTAGTGCTTGCATGACACTCATAATCAACATGATTCACAAAGCACTATTTTTGGTTTTGCAACTATTATCACTTTATTACCTGTGCAATGGTGCACCAAAATATCTTTTTGCTCTTCCTTAATATAGCCTCTATTCTGTTAAACAATTGCACCTCGGCATATAAGAGAAATATACACTGAAGAATAATGCAAGCATAGCTTATTACCGAGACACATTTGTTTCAACTGCCTTCAAGAGAGTTCCCCATGTGTATGTCAGCTGAGGCTGAGAGGATTCCAAATGCAATCAGTGATACTTAACTTTCATCCTTGTTTGCCAAACCCTGCACAACTTTTTCTAAAATGCATGCTTTCTTTGCTTAGCAAATCACACCTAGCAGCACACATCTTAAATACTTTCTATCTGATGTGAATCAGTGAAGCAGCTAAAAGTACTATCCAAGAAGTCATTTTAACTAATGTCCTTGAATAAAAAGGTGAGAGCCCCTCATACAATCCACCTGTGTGCAAATGTTCCCAGAGTAAAAACTATCACAGCTTTCTGATAGACATCAGTTAAGCAAATAGATACTATATTATTTAAAGCAGCTGGTGGGCCAATACAAATTACATAGAAAAGTGTAATTTCAGAATGAGGGAACTATGACAATAACTCAAAGTCATCTACTACAGGCCTAATATTCAAATCAGATCGGTACATCTCATGTATTTCAAAGAGCTATTTTCCTGCATATGTCAATATGCAAAGTCTTTTTAAATTATCTGGTGTATCCACTGAAAATGCTCTCTTTATGATAAATAGCATGACCATAATCAGTACCCTGTACCATGTTTTATATCAGTGCAAGATAAAGCAATTTTAAGCAACATGTCAGTGGAAGGCTATAAATACAAATAATTGTGCGCTCAAATACGTGGCTGTTTTTATGTTTTTGAAGGGTAATACGTTTTATACTGATGTATCAAATGGAATGCAATGTCAGCTTACATGGAGACCCTGCTAGCTTTATTTAATTGTTAAACCTGAGCATAGGACCCACTGCTGTTTGTTTCCAGCTCTGCTAAAGATTGTGTACAAGTTCACTTTACTGATTATCAGCCATTGATATTGTCCTAATGACAATAAATGTCAGATCTGCTCTGCCTAGTAGTAAGATGAAATTTCTCTTCTGCCACAAGTTCTGCAGAAGCTGACATCTTCTTATCCCTTTGCAGTGTAAAATGATTTTGTTTTTAGTTTTATCAGATTCACAGATCCAATGTTCATTTATATATGAGGATTAGCCTCCATAAGAGTAATTCTAGACTCCATTCCTCAGTATAATTACTGTTTTAAAGGTCTTTGCTACCCCACCCCGCCCTGCATTTCCTACTGCTGCTCTGAAATGCAGCATAATGAAAAGATTGGGGCATACATTTTCACAAGAGTTCACATTCACATATGACCTTTCAGAAGAGGATTTAAAGGTATTTTCCTGAAGTGGATAAAATTATTTAACCTTTTCTCACCATCAGGAAAAAAAAAAAGGCTCATATTTGGTCAAGATTAGACAGTATGTTAAACATTCAGGAGGGCCAATTTACATTTCTGTTTGATCTCTCTTGGTCATCTACAATTCATGACTTTTTGTCTCAAGGAGACAACAATGATCACCCAACAATTTTCTCACAAATGGCTCAGATAATAGATTTGCATTTGACTTCTTCTGAATAAGGATCGGGAATTGTTATCATTTATTCCTAGGATGACACATTCATTAGGCATTTGCTTTGAAGCTCTACTGTTTAAATGCTGCTTAATTCATTTTTTGCTCTTCTTAATTTTCCACTGATGTTTTTATTCATTTTATTCATTATTTCAATCCTTTCTTCTTCAACTAACCAGATGATGATAGGTATATTATTTGCTGTCTTCTCTCCACTAGAATACTTCCCAGTTCATTTCTGAATCTACTTCTCAGACTTTCACCTTTCTCACTATTTTCAACCTGCTATTTCTAGTTTCTTAAACAGCATCTCTTCAAAACTAAAAAAAAAAAAAAAAAAAAAAATTCTTTGCTTTTATTCATGAGACCTTTTGCATTGTATCTGCATGTATATAGGCCTTACGTCTAAGAAGGACAGAATCATAAGCTGAAATAACAGAAATATTCCTCTGATTTTCCTTTCACAGAAAATAGGGCACTTGATATTTCCTGTTTGGGAAATAAGGCAATAATAACTGGAGGTGTTTAACTAGTCAGAGGGAGTTGTGTTGACTGATAAGATGTTTTGACAGTACTTTGAAATAGATTATTTGTGAGATAAGGCTATGTTGCTGACACTGCAGATTTTGATGAGAGTGTTTGAAGGTGGTGCCACTATGACCCTTAAAATGCACTTTAAAGTGACTGCACTTAAAATGCACTTTAAAATGACTTCATATTGAAAGGAGGTGATTTTTATCTATGGAAGTTAATATAAAATAAATGAATAAAGTATTATGGGACATAAACCTACACATTGTACTAAATGAATATGAATGCAATTAGACCAAAAAAAAATAGAAAAATTGTTTTGCAATTCTTTTGCATTTAGCTCTTCTGTACCACCAGGCAAAGATGTGAGTTATAAAATTGTAAAAGGCTGATAAGAAAGACTGGCTTTGTAAAAGCTTTCCTAATATTAATAAATTCTCATCTTAAGTTCAGCTGCAATAAATTCATGTATTTTGCAATAACTACAGAGTTTTTATAATGGATTAAGACCTCTTAAAGAACCTGAGACTATTCTAGCATAGAGCAATGAAAAGGTAGGGGGAATCAATCCATAGATCTTATTTTTCTTCTTTCTCTAATATTTACATTTCTCCACAAGTGATGATGAATGAAATGAAATGAAATCATTCAATGAAATCATTTTGTTTTAATTATTTCTAGATTTCGATATCTTGTTCATCATTTTTTGAACTCTTTTTTTTTTCTTTTAAATCTCGAATATTGGTACCAGTCATCTCATCATAATTAGCTTGTTGCCCAATGCATATTCACTTGCATTTCAATCCAGAGTATGAAAGACACAGTTGTTTCTTCCCTTCATTGGGCTCCTCATCCTTGTCCTTTTTTTTTTATTTTTTTTTTTAGAAAAATTTGGATAGGATTCATCTCGTCAACCAGCTTTATAGATACCTGAATGGTCCCTCCTCTACCTCAATTCAGTATATAATCAAGGATGATAAGGAACAACTCATATGGCTTATTTTAGATATTTGCTTTTCTATTACTCTGGAAATGCCCATTTCTCTCTGATAACTATAAACAGAGTTGTCAGAGAACCCAGAGAGCAACTCTCTACACCTGATCATTTGAATCTTTTCCTTGCTCCTTCACTGTATGATAACTATCCTTGATCATTGTAGTTTTATGCTTTCCTCATGAAAGTTTTAACTTTTTTTTTTTTTTCTAATCTGCTACTACTACACACCTTTGCCTAAAAATAAGACTGCATTTTGATGCTCTTTGAAGAACTACATATTCTTCTATTTTCTGTTGTCTTCTTAAAATCCTATTTCATTGTATATTATCACAGAATCACAGAAACACACAGAATCACAGAATGGTTAAGGTGGGAAGGGACCTCTAGAGATCATCTAGTCCAACCTCCCTACTCAAGCAGGGTCCCCTAGAGCATGGGGTACAGGACTGCATCCAAGCGGGTTTGGAAGATCTCCAGAGAAGGAGACTCCACAACCCCTTTTGGCAACATGTACCAGCACTCTGTCACCATCACTGTTAGGAAATTTTCCTTAAGTTCCTGTGGAACTTCTGATGTTACATTTTGTGGTCATTACCTCTAGTTCTATCAGTGGCCACCACTGAGAAGAGGCCAGCCCCATCCTCCTCACTGCCTCCACTGAGGTATTTATAGACACTGATCAAGTCTCCTCTCAGCCTTCTCCTCTCTAGGCTGAACAGGCCCAGCTCTCTCAGCCTTTCCTCATAGGGCAGATGTTCCAGGCCCCTGATCATCCTCATAGCCCTGCGCTGGACTCTCTCCAGCAGCTCCACATCCCTCTTGTACTGGGGAGCCCAGAACTGGACACAGTACTCCAGATGTGGCCTCACCAGGGCTGAGTAG
>VZSV01000299.1:362771-399333 GCA_013398735.1 Nothocercus julius
TCCTAATGCACCCCAGGATCCCATTGGCCTCCTTGGCCACAAGGGCACTGCTGCCTCATGGTCAACTTGTCATCCATCATGACGCCCAGGTCCCTCTCTGCAGAGCTCTTCTCCAGAAGGTTGGTCCCCAGCCTGTCCTGGTGACTGGGGTTTTTCTTCCCCAAGTGCAGGACCTTGCACTTGTCTTTGTTGAATTTCATAAGATTTCTCATTGCCCAGTTATCCAGCCTGTCCAGGTCCCTCTGGATGGCAGTGCAGCCCTCTGGGCTGTCAGCTACTCCTCCCAGTTTCGTATCATCAGCAAATTTGTTGAGGGAGCACTCCAGCCCTTCATCCAGGTCATTGAAGAATAAATTGAACAGGACTGACCTCTGGGGGACACCGCTAACCACAGGCCTCCAACTAGACTCTGCACTCCTGATCACCACTCTCTGGATTCTGCCATCCAGCCAGTTCTCAATCCACTTCACCATCCACTCATCTATCCCACACTTGCGGAGCTTGCCCAGAAGGATGCTGTGAGGGACAGTGTCAAAAGGCTTGCTGAAGTCCAGACAGATGACATCCACCACTCTCCCCTCATCCATCCAGCCGGTCATTCCATCATAGAAGGCTATCAGGTTAGTCAAGAATGATTTCCCCTTGGTGAATCCATGTTGAATACTCCTGAGCATCTTCTTGTCCTCCACATGTTTGGAGACAACTGCCAGGATGAGCTGTTCCATCACTTTTCTGGGGATGGAGGTGAGGCTCACTGGCCTGTAGTTGCCTGGGTCCTTCCTCTTGCCATTTTTGAAGACTGGCATGACATTGGCTTTCTTCCAGTCCTCAGGCACCTCCCCCATTCTCCAGGACCTTTTGAAGATGATGGAGAGTGGCCTAGCAATAACATCCGCCAGCTCATGCAGCACTCTCCGGTATATCCCGTCAGGGCCCATGGATTTGCGGGTATCAAGTTTCCCTCAGTGTTCTCTGACCCAATCTTCCTCTACCCAGGGCATGTCTTCCTCTCTCCAGGCATCTTCTCTTGTCTCTAGGGTCTGGCATTCCAGAGGGCTGCCCTTGGTAAACACTGAAACAAAAAAGGCAGTCAGTAACTCTGCTCTTTCTGTGTCTTTCGCAACCAGGGCCCCCACCCCGTTCAGCAGCATGAACATGGGTAGGCTTTCCCTAATCTTCCTCTTGTCATTGATACATTTGAAAAAGCTCTTCTTGTTATTTTTAACATCCCTTGCCAGATTTAATTCCAATTGTGCCTTAGCTTTCCTTCTCGCATCCCTTCATTCCCTGACAACATTCCTATATTCCTCTCAAGGAACCTGTCCTTTTTTTCCACTTTCTGTATAATGACTTTTTCTGCTTGACTTTTACCAGCAACTCTGTTTGAGTTTTTTCTGCCCCCTCTGCATGACTTTCTAATCAAAGGGATGCACTGCTCCTGGGCATGGAGGAAGTGCTGCTTGAATACTAACCAGTTCTCTTGGGTCCCCCTTCCTTCTACAGCCCTAGCCCACAGGATACTTCCGAGGAGGTCTCTGAAGAGGCAAAGTTGGCCCTCCTGAAGTCCATGGTTGCAAGGCTACTTACAGCCCTGCTTCCTCCTCGTTGGATCCTAAACTCAACCAGCTCATGATCACTGCAGCTGAGGCTCCCCCCCACCTTCACATCTGCAACAAGTCCCTTTCTATTTGTTAGTACAAGATCCAGTAGCCCACCTCTCCTTGTTGCCTTCTCCACAACCTGTGTTAAAAAGTTATCATCAACGCACTGTAGAAACCTCCGGGACTGTTTGCGCCTGGCTGTGTTGTCTTTCCAGTTGATGTCAGGGTGGTTGATGTCCCCCCTTGTCCTATCACTGGTCACCACCAAGCAGAGTTGGGCCCCATCCTCCTTACGTTCTCCCTTCAGGTACTTACACATATTGATAAGTTCCCCTCTAAATCTTCTCTTCTCTAGGCTAAACAGCCCAGCTCATTTAGTCTTTCTTCGTAAGATAGATGCTCCAGTCCCTTAATTATCTTTGTCGCTCTACGCTGGACCCACTCAAGAAGCTCCATGTCCCTCTTTTACTGGGGAGCCCAGGAATTTTCCCTTGTGTTCTTTTGTCTAATCCAAACATGCATTGTAATGTGCAATCCTAACCTTTCTTTACACTGGCAATTGTGCCTAGTTACTTAACAGGTAAGATTTTATATATCAGGATTGTAAAGTGCTATCAGAATTCACAGTAGCAAGCTATATAGTAATATTGAAATAAAGACAGAGAAGAATGCTGAGGAATTCACACCTCTCTTTTCTCAGGAGATCTTGTAAAGTTTTCCTCCTCATCATTTTCTTCTTGCTTTTATCTCATTTTAACTGATCTGGAAACTCAGTTCTGTTTTCTCCTGGCTATTACCTCATCACCAGTCTTGAATTAATCAGAATGGAGCTGAAGGGCAATAGCAGATGAGGCAGAATAGCATCTCTCTTGGAGCTAAAATGTCAAATGCAGTAAGATGTGGTTTTACAATATGCTCAGTAGCGGAAAGGATACTCTAATAAGCAGAGTATTGACCTACGACTCCAGCTGGACCAGGTTTAATTCCCTGTTCTGTAGAGAAGGAATGCTTTGGTGCCTGAAACACAAAGCAGAGTGGTTCTTAACTCAATAGTGAGCTATTTTCCAGATTCACAGTTCTCACTCTAAAATCCACCAAACTGTCAGATGTTGTGGATCCTTTTGTATCAATAAATAAAACTGATTGATCCAGGGCACTGGCACTCTCTCACCTAAGCCACCAGTTAGAACAACCCAGGCATGGTGTGATCTGGTGCCACCTGCGTCTGTTTCAGGCCCTCCTTTGTCCCAGCAACTTGAAACCAGTCAGCCTTTTCTGGAGGGTAAGTGTGGCATGGAATTACTGTGGTGAGCTATGCTCTTTCGTTGGGCCTCTGTGGCAGAGTCCCTCGGCTTACTTCTACTAAAGGCACAGACTGTGATGGCTCTGAAGACTGTATCTGGCTGGCCCAAAGTCAGTGAAGATGCACTCTTTTAACTGCACTTCATATTATATTATTCCACAGTTTTAGAGTGCTCCAAAGCACAGATTGATAGCATTCCTCTGATATGTTCTGTAAAATGGATTAATGAGACCCAATAAATAATAATGAGCCTGGAACAGTAGTTAAGCCTTAGTTCAAAGTAATATCTTTCATCTTCAAGAAATCTGTTGGTGGAGCTGAAACAGTAAAGCATCACAGTTCCAAGGATCAGACCGTTTGATAATGAGATGAATAAGCGGTTTGCCATGGTTCATTAATAAATATCTTTTTCATCATTGGTCCAGTGTTAGCAATTACGAAATATATATTTATTCCTTGATAAAATAGTTTCTTTCAGCTTGCCAAAGTTTTTGCACTTTTCCATCCATCACTGGCTTGTCTGTATTGTTCATCTCTCAAGAAATAATTTAACTGATTTTGCAGCTGAAAAAAAATCTATGCTTCTACAAATCAAGACATTCAAAACTGATTGCTTTTATTATCTGCCAAAATGGTTAAACATGATTTCATTATAGTAAAAATCATAATTAAATGCAAAACACACTAAAAAAAATGAGAAAGTATAGACCATTCTGCAGACAAAAAGGAAGGATAAGTATAAAGATACCAGTCATTTTTGCTTTCCTAACATAAACCCCCCTGCTGAAGACATTCTGCTTCTCCAAAGAGGTTTATTTTATTGTGCAAATGAATTGAATGCCTCACACACTTGTTTGTGCATAAAATTAGAGGAATAATTTTCTCCCTTCTGTTTGTTTTCAGTATAGTGGGTTGGTTCCACGAGAGAGCTGGGACATGTGGCATCCAACACTGGTGGCTGAGGCACTGTTTGCAATTGCAAACATCTTTAGCTCCCTACGCTTGATCTCATTATTTACTGCAAATTCTCACCTGGGACCTCTGCAAATATCTCTAGGAAGAATGTTGTTGGACATTTTGAAGTTTCTCTTCATATACTGCCTTGTGCTGCTAGCTTTTGCAAATGGGTTGAACCAGCTGTACTTCTACTATGAGACAAATGAACCTGACAGCTGCAAAGGAATACGATGTGATAAGCAGAATAATGCATTTTCAACGTAAGTGGCTAATTTATTTCTCCCATATGTTTCTCAATTAGATGGTGTCTTTAGGAAAGAGACTTTTTTCTTTTTTTTTTTTTCCTCTATTAGCATCCTGACACCCCCAAGACCTACCATAATACAAAAAATATTTATTAATATTATATCAGTCTTTGATAATGTTTACTCTATACCACAGTACACCACAGTAAAGTCTGTATAATAGAAAATATTTCAAAAAATAAAACAAAGAGAAGAGGGAGATGATGTAAGATTAAAGAATATATGCTTAGAATTAAGAAAAAAAAAAAATCACCATCTTAAAGTTCCATTGTCCAGGCAGCTGTTATTATATGTTTCTTCTATATTTACTTGTGGACATTAAATAAGGCTGATGATCTAAAACATGGAGAACTCTTGAACAGCCGACAAACTGAGGCAGGAAAAACAAATCCATCCAGGCTTCTGCATATTGTATTCCTGTTTCTGTTTTAAAGCTTATTTTTCCTTCTAGTTCAAAAAAAAAAAAAAAAAAAAAAAAAAAAAAAAAACTTCATTAAATCTGTTCTATAATGCATTTTAGTGCCAGAACACTATCAAATGGACACTCATTTTCTAACTGATCTTTCAACTTCCAATCTGAATTGAATTCTTAAAATAAACCACTGAATCACAGAATGGTTAAGGTTGGAAGAGACCTCTAGAGATTATCTAGTCCAACCTCCCCTGCTCCAGCAGGGACACCTAGAGCACGGGGCACAGGGTTGCATCCAGGTGAATTTGGAAGATCTCCAGAGAAGGAGACTACACAACCTCTCTGGGCAGCCTGTTCGAGGGTTCTGTCACCCTCACAGTAAAGAAGTTCTTCCTCACATGGAGATGGGCCTTCCTGTGTTTCAACTGGCACCCATTACCCCTTGTCCTGTCACTGTCCACCACCGAGAAGAGTTTGGCCCCATCCTCCCTACATTACCCCTCAGGTACTTGTACATAAGTATATAAATATTTGTTATTTGTTATACAAATACTTGTTATTTGGTACATCCTACGAACCATATCTAGGCTGCTTTTAAAATATAGTTGTTATCCAATATAGTTGTTATCCTTTTCAATGAAAATGACTCTCAATACACAGTAGAAATTGTATAAGTCAATACCAAATGCTTATGAGAATGCCCCAAATTTTTTAAACTCCTGCTGAAACAATCATTGAGCTACTTTTGACCTTGTTTTACCCCCTAAAAGCCCAAGCGAAGGATCAAAAACATTCGAAGATAGATGTCCAAAACAGGATCTAAAACTGTATTTATCCCCTAGAAGCTTCAGTAGAATCATCCTTGTGCTCCAACCCTTAGATATAGCTTATAGACTGTAAATGTAGATGCTCAGATTTGAAATAGTCAATGTTTACCTAGATAGCCATATGCATATATATTGCCTATATTGTGAGCAATATTACCCATCTCAGTTAATTGAAGGACTTTGCATAGGGGAAAACTGACAATCTGGAATTTGTATTCCAGATATGTATTTTTATTACACAGCCGTTCCTTTTGTTTTTTGTTTTTCAGATTATTTGAAACACTGCAGTCATTATTCTGGTCTATATTTGGACTCATCAATCTGTATGTGACCAATGTGAAAGCAAGGCATGAATTTACTGAATTTGTTGGGGCCACTATGTTTGGCACCTATAATGTAATCTCTCTGGTTGTTCTACTCAACATGCTAATAGCCATGATGAATAACTCTTATCAGCTTATTGCTGTAAGTTTTTCCTTATCCTTCAGTCTCTTTTAGCATATACCTGTTTCTACTTCTTGATTTTCTGGCAATAAATCTCTTTTAGACACAGAACATAGGGGACAAGTTCTCTGATACATTTTGATTCTTTTACATTTTTGGAGGAAAACCAAAGAAACCAGATCACAGCTGGATTTGTCCAGATGTGAATTTTCCAAGAGTTCTGAATGATGAAAAGGTAGACCTGACATAGAAGTCATCTTCTGGGTACAGAATCATGTCTTGGAGCTGTTGGCAAGTGACAGAGATGGCAGCATTCCCCACGTTGCTCAGTACAGGGACAGTCTTGAGAAACTAAATCTGCCTCAAATGGTGCTGTCCCTACTTTAATTTTAATAATTTATATAAATTAACCTTTAAAAGGCTATTGTTTTTTGCAGACTACATCTTAAATCTGTCAGTCTGTTCTGCTGGGATTCTTACATTGCATGAAAATACAGTGAATAGAAACTGGATGCCCATCTGGGCAGTTTTGGGACTCCCTGCCATTTCAGACTAATTTATCTGAGTCCTCTTGCTTAAATCCTTTATAGGTTTTAATTTTAAAGGAAAATTTGATGAAATATTGATAAGAGGTTGAGATACTCAAATTAGCTATCATCTATAGAATACTAAATTACTCTCTGCGACCTCCCCCCTCCCCTTTTTTTAGAAAAAAATAGAATTTCTTTTAAAAATGCTGAACTCTTGAGTTGGAGAATAGTTACTGAAGCTGCTGTGCAAATAATAGCTGTGTGAATTTCATATAATCTCCTGCTAACTGGGTTTGCAAAAGAGCACTGATTTCAGATTTGATGATGACTCATCCACAAGCCAGACAAAAGGTCATGACTTCTCCCTCAGCCATCTTGTTTTCTTGTTTTATGAAAACTACATTCTTATCAGAGTTATTGCCTTACCTTATTTCTCAAATTTCTATTAATGATATTAACAGGATTAAACACTGAATCTTCATATTATAACTCAGATCAAGCAGAAAACAAGCACACAAAAGAAAGAATAACTTTAATATGATTTTTTTTCTAATCTGCAAAGAAATTATGAAATTTTCCACAAAAGAAATTTAACAACATATGTATATACTCTGGTCATTGGCCGGTACACTAAATCATGACAGACTAATATGTAAAATCCACACTGCAGGTTGAATACTTTTCTTACTAGAGCTTCTAAATTACTGATTATCATATATCTAACTAAATAATAAAAGCTAGTGCTGGATCAGTAGTTTAAGTTCTTGAACACTATATTTTTGTCCAAATTGTGCTAGGATTTAGCAATCTTTTTTAGCCTTGGTCTTGAGTATTCATTTTCAACCTGTCAAAAATTATACACTATTATATAGAATCCAAAAGAAAGAAAATTTAAATTAGGGAAAAAGGAAAATAAACAAAACAAAAAAAAAAAAAAAAAACCCACACCTTTTCCAGATACATAACTTTGAAAAAGGAGAAAATGAAGATACTCAACTTATCATTTTAAATAGTCTCCTGATTTGTGAGATAACCAATCTGTGAATTTATGGGTCTAGCATTTACTGAGATAATATATGAGACTTACAGACTTACTGAAGTTCCTGCACAGCAGAGTAATTAGACTGATCTATGTAGAATAATGGTGAGCTGGTAGTATAACAAAACAGCTCTATCAGAAATGCAGCTTTTTTTCTGCTTGTAATTATATTTTGTTGTCTGAGAGACTTTTAATTATTTAAAAGCCTTTATTAAGAAAAGAGTTTGAAAGGGGGGTATATACTGTGCACATACACTATCCAAAGACTCCTTTTGCTGCAGTAAAGCTACTTAAGAGTTGCTTTCTATTAAGGGCAGAAAAGATGGTGCTATTTTAACATGAAAATTCATTAGTGTTTCAGGTTAGTTCTAATTTTAGACTGACAGACTTTTGTAAGATTTGTTTCACTGACAATCACAGCAATATGTGAGCTGCTGTCTTGTGCGCAGGATCATGCAGACATTGAGTGGAAGTTTGCTCGAACAAAACTCTGGATGAGTTACTTTGAAGAAGGAGGAACTCTGCCTACTCCTTTCAATGTCATACCAAGCCCTAAATCCCTCTGGTATCTGATCAGATGGTTATGGAGACATCTGTGCAAGAAAAAAATTAGACGAAAACCTGAAAGTTTTGGAACTATAGGGGTAAGTTCAGTGCTTTATTTAATATGTATTCCTCCTCCTTTCAATATAGATATTTCTCCTCAGCCATACAGAGTTGGGAAGCCTCTGAACTGTCAAATAATGTAAATATGAGTTACATTATGATTTTGGCAGGGAACAATAGGTTTTATTTTTATATATATGTGTGTGTGTGTGTATGTGTCTATATGTGTGTATATATTATATAAAGCCTATATTATATATAATAAAACATAATACATAAAACATATTAAAAATATATAACAAAACAAATATTTTATATATGTATGCATGTATATATATGTATACATAATATAAAACGTATTGTTCCCTGCCAGAAATATTCATGTCAATGTATTGACTAAAGAAAAAGCATCATCAGACTGCAGTATAATGGTAACAGGAAAACATGGTTGTGCTTCATCTACAAATAAATCCAGAAAGATTAAAAGCAACACAAATATCACAGATCAAATATTTATACTTGCCTATCAATAGCAGCGGTCCTTGATGATCTGCAGGTCAAGTATTATAGTTCAAGTGTCACCAACATATCATGAATGCACAGAACTTTGTATAAAGAATTTATATAAAGAATTTGCCATGGCCATAAAAAACTTTTTTTACCAAAGATCTATTCCCAGTAAAGACTATTTCAAAAGTTAACAGCACTTGCCTAGATTTACTTACTTGAATTTAGAGGTAGAGTTTTCCTCTTTAGCTGTTTGTCTCAGAATCACATTAGTGCCCTATTCTAAATGTACTGATTAGCAGTAGAAATTTCCAGAGAAGGAAAGGGGTGGATAAAGGGACACAAGAGGAAGAGGACTAGTCCTTCCTTGTGGATTCAGAAGATGTGTAATAGCCACAGACGTTTTTTGTTTGTTGGAGCAGGTAAAGTAGATCTGAACTTTTTCCTCCTACTTTATCCAGTTCCAATACCTATTATCAGAATAGTTTTATACTTTCAGTAAAAGTACTCAAGCAACAACCTAACTCACAGATAAACAAATCTCTAGAAGCATTTTGTCCATTGCCCACAAAGTACACTCACTAGCCTGCACTTAGGTAAGTCCAGCACAAAGAAACTTATCATGGATAAGATGTTGATAATGACACTTCCTCTCTACCATAGGAATTTAGTAAGAATAAGTGTTTTAAAGTCTATTAAGAGCTCAGATAGATAGAAAAGCGTTGGGAGTATGAGAGTCTCATGTGTGCGTAAAAAGGGAGGAGAAAAGCCCTTATGCTTTTTAGTCCTTATGTGATTTAGTCTGGCAGCAACTAATTTCAAAGAAGCCAGAGGATATTCTGATTATTCTGTAAGGATAAGATTACTCTATAGATCTTTATTTCTTCTCTGCATTTTCTTCACAGTATCTTGGGAAGTGAACTGAAATGCAGACTCTCCCTACTTTTTTTTCTGTCATATCCTGTCATTCAGTTTATTCACAAGATATACCTAAAGAATCACGTTTACAGATATGTACAGCCAAAAGAGAAAATGTGACATATACAACTAATTCACATTTCCTAAGCTAATGAACGATTTTCGACCTCCTTATGGAAAGCTCCTAGACAGACTTATGCCAGTAGCCTGATCTTGTTGGGCAATATCTACACTGAGAAAGGAAAATATGCTTTAGTTATGCGTTTTACTTGTAAATAGGAAAGAAAGAGAGAGAAAAGGAATCTTAAAAGCATGATGATTAAAAACAATCAGACAAACAAAAACTAACTACGGAATGCAGGAAAGAAAAACTCAGAAAAATCTGAAAATTGATATTAGAAATCAATCAAGATAGAAAAATATTGATTCATATGGAAATAAAAAATGAAATAGCTGAATTGAGATTAAATGATGAAAATCTTCAAGAATAAAATATCACAGTGTAACCTAGGAAAGGGGGAAAAAAGTGCAGAGTAAAATCAAAGGAAAAATAGTGAGATTTTGTTAAAAGGAGAAATAAATCAGGACAGGCATGAACTTACATGTGTGGGAGAATGGGCAATACTTTTAGGCATTTGTTAAGCATTTGGTAGGGATGATTAGGGAGTGTAAACTGATAGAATGGTATTAAAAGCGATGGACTGATGCCAGTTTACAGCAGCTGAGGATCTAGAATGGGTTAACATAACAGCCCTGTTCGACTGGGACAGATCAAAAATACCCTTGCACATCCCTACAAAAGCTTCAGGACAATGTTCTGTTTCAGACGTTTTATCTAAGACAAGAGATTTTTTCCTTTGTTTTCCTCTCCAACCACAGCTCTGGGAGTGAACTCATTCCTAGCTCTGCAGAAGGAAAAAGAGAGACAGGGTCCTCTGTACTGAATTACTTGAGGGGTTCATAAAGATCAGCAACATTTTCCTGAGGCTACCTCCTCCTGAGGTATGTAAATATCAGCTTCTAGGAATCAGCAGCTTGGGTTTTGGAAAACTGCTGCAACAAAGGGTCAAAAGGCAGCGAGTCTATAGATAGAACTGGTTGGTAATATTTCCATAAAACATTTTCTTTTTTTTTTTTTTAATATAGAAATTCCTCAAAACCAAAACTTTTCATACATGTGTATCACTTTCCAAGAAGCTTTTGTTGAAAAGGATTTTTCAGCTTCAGAGTGGGATTTGTGATCACAGGGAACAGGAGAACATGCTAAGAATAGCAAATAGCTTGGGTTATGGGAGGCCCAGGTTTACTTCCGTTCTCCAGTGAATTTAATTATTTATCCCAAGCATACCAATTATTTATACCAAGCATAGCAGCTCTGGCAGGAGAGATTTCCCATCTCAAAATAGCTAAGACTCCATTGGGGATAGGTATTCTCATGGGAGAACAGAAGAGAAGGAGCTGAACCTGGATTCCCTACACAAAGAGAAGCTGGCTCTGTGTATGGGGGCTGCCAATTAGTGAACTGTTTGAGAGCAGAGGACATGGGGGAAGTAGAGGTGTAGATTATTTTTAAATTTGTGTACCATAAACCTTAAGAGATTTTGACCGATGAGAAAAAAAAAAAATGCCAATCCAAAAGTTCTGTGAGACAATACAGCCATATTCCTCCCTCACTTTCATTACAGAATAACTGTGTAGCGCTAAGTATAGCTGATATTCTTCTGAAGTCTGCTCACCAGCTGAGCCATCACGGCAACAAGAATTCCAGCTCCCTTGAAACTGAATGGCTGTGGCTCACCTGTGGCTGTATAGACTTAGTCTATACATCTGGGCATCTCATGAAACTAGTGAGTTCTTCAGTTTGCTCCTCACGTATTACAAAAAAAAAACATTAGGGCTTCTTGAAGTGGGAACATTCTGAGATTTCTAGGCCCAATTATACTAAAGCTCCAATATGAGGTAAAATGTTCTACGCACTCTGATTTCCACATATGAAAAATCTGTCCATACCTGCCACTTGAGAGCCTTTAATCACTGCAGGAGTCATGTCTATGCATAGTTTGGATAGATGTAAATCAGATGCTGCTAACTGGATTCTCCCCAAATGAGCTTAAGTCATTGGAGAAATGTTGGGCACAACATAGAGATCTCAATGTTTCTCACAGGAGCACATCACGTTTTCTCATTTTGAAAAGTTATATTCATCACTCAGGCTTAGGTTCCTGAAACTTTGTTAATTATCTTTATAAAATGTATCAGAAATTAGATTTAGAACCTTTAGCCCTTCCAGCTAAAGGGAAATGAAGACTCTTCTCTGCCTTTTGCTCAAAAGATCTTGGTTGACAGCTCTCTGGATTCTCCAGGTCACTGGAAGCTCACCACAGATAGCCCAGGCCTCAGAGCTGCAAGATGAGATTTGGTTGGACCTACTTCTCTTCCTTAAGTCTACAGTATGAATTCCAATACCTTCCCTATGCCCCATGTTGTGAATAAAAGCTTTAGACTCCATTTTAGTCTTTCTTACATTGGCTAAATGTGTGACACCATGTTTACTGTGAGGTACAACTCCAATTTCAAAACATTTTGTTCTGAGCATCTACACGCTTAGAGAAGAAACTCTAATCAGCAGTAATCTACAGCGGTGTTTTCCAGCTGAAAAAGCAATATTGGTTTTCCAAGGGTTGAGCTAAAGGATAGATAACAGATGATAGGCAGAGTACATCTTGCTTGTTATAGCGAGCATTTTTCAAGGATCAGGCATGATTTCTGGGTAAAAAAAAAAAAAAAAAAAATAGCACCAAAAAGCCAGAAATCGTGAGCTAGAAATGACTCAAGAGTGCAGCATATATGCTACCTAACAATCCACTGACAAAAAGAAAAAAGGAAAAAATAACTTGAAAGGGAATTATTTGCATTTAGAACTGGTAAAGAAAGGATTCAGGGCCAGGATGATTTATAACAGACATGCCAATAGAAAGATTTATGTGGCTCATGCAAAGAAGAAAAATGTCAGTAGAGATAACTATAGCAGATTGCTTGGGAGGACCATCTACAACGCTGTCAGATGAAAGAACAGTGTCTGCAGGGAAGTGAGGTGCCTCTGAAGACAGCTGATTAATTGCGTTCTCCTTGAATGTCAGTTCTCCCATTTCTGGCATCCTTTGGTGTGTAGGGACAGCCAAAGCAATGGGGTAGTGGAGTGAAGAGTGTCTTTCTCAGGTGATGGGACCTTTCTCCACAGCAAGAGGCTGATGGATGCTGATTGGAGCTCTTCTAGCCACAGGCTGCTGACAGCATAGGAAGGCCAGGATGTTCCCGTGTAATTTACTAGCATTTCAACTCTTTTATTAACCAAAAAGGGATCTTTTACTTTTTCAGATTTCAGCACTTTTTTTTTTCTGTCATTTTGATATATCCCAGGTATGCAGCATTCTCTTTAGCTATTATCACAAAGTATCTCCTACATTTAAAACTCTGAAATAACAGCGCGTGCAGCTCTTTCAACTATATATAGTAGCTCTGTTAACTTTGTCAGCTCACCTTTGCAAAAGCCAGATTAATAATGAAGGTCTATTGGCTGAAGTTTTCTTCACTATCGAATGTCTTTAATGTGTCAAGACTAGTCCTCTTGGACATCTGAAATCTATTCCTGTTTCCAAAAGGAAGAGATATTAAAATATATACATATATATATACAAAAAATCCCAAATACCAAGTGGAATAAATTGTACTATTTTCCTCAAATTGGACTCCATTTTCTGTCTGATCAGTCAGAGTGGTTTTCTTTTACCCATAATTTTAAGTATTTCAGAAGAGACAATGGAAAACATTTGCTGCGCATATCTTGAGTATTTTCTTGTGCAGCTGAAGTTTAAATAAACAATTATCTCTCTTATAGCTGTCCATTTTTTAATGCCATTTTCCCAAACACCTACATGGTAGTGATTATGATTTGTCATAGAAAATTCTCTTTTCTCTCATTTTTTTTTTTCTCCAAGGGGAAAACGATGCAACTCCTAAGTCAATAGAGTTATTTTACATTTTCCTTCAGTATGAAATTACTGAAAAGGAAAAAAAAAAAAAAAAAAAAAAAAAAAAAAAAACTCCTTTCACTTGGAATGGGAAGCAATAATGTGGAGCCTGCTTATTGTGTAGCCCAGGACCGAACCATTGGAAGACCTTGTTCATAAAACAGATGAGTTCTTACCTTTTCCTGGGATGCTTCCATTCAAACTGAGGAACATATCCCGTGACTTCAGACAGCATTTACATTTTCTAGACCTTTATCATGAAATTTTTTGAGGTCAAATACAGGAGTTAAATTGGAGCACCTCATTTATAAAAGATGTATTGTTTGAATACACAGTAAGACACATTTTGAATACACAGCAAGAAAAGGAATTTTTCACTGGTAATTTCTGAAAGCTAAAGATTTTTTTTCCAAACAGTACACATTACTAGCAACGACATAAATAGGAAGACTAAAGCCATTATCACAACTAGTAAAAATATTGTTAAAGCTTCCTAAATGAGATTAGTGTCCCCTTTTGATAAGTAATTAAAGATAAGTGCCTCCTTTTAATTTCATTATCTAATAAAACTTTGTCACTATGAGATTGTGTCTTCCTTCTATTACTATTTTATGTGCACAATTAAATTTTATTCCTTATATTCCGCCACAGTTTTCAACATTTCTTCATGCACATAGCACAGTGGTTACTTGAAATAAATTGGAAGCATCCACAATTTTGGGAGCATCCAAAACTGGGAGCATGCCTAGAAAAGTTGTATAATTAAGAACTAAGGATGACATGAGAAGAACTAAGGACAATATGAGTGTTAATTCTATTTTCTTTACAGTGAGTAGCTTAATTTTCAAATATGCTTAAGCAAGGCTTCAATCTGCTTTGAGAAGGAAGCCAAAGGAAAATATGAACTGGAGACTGAATCCGAACGTTTAAATAGGAGATAGAGAAACGATAGGAAATTTGATGGCTTCCATTCATGCATATTTTCCTGTATGGTGTGGTGTGTATGTGTCTCTGCACGCACATACACCATTCCTTTTCATCTTCTCAATGTTCTGAGTTGAAAATGTATGTAAGAACATAGGAGAAAAGGAGCACCCGGAAGAAGCAGCGAGTGATTGTCATGGGTGACTCCCTACTGCAGGGCATAGAGGCACCGATCTGCAGACCTGACCCCTTGTCCAGAGAGGTCTGTTGCCTGCCAGAGGCTCGAATAAGGGATGTTGCAGAGAGACTGCCAAGGCTTGTCAAGGTGTCTGACTATTATCCCCTTTTACTGTTTCCTGTGGGCATTAATGACGCAATGGGGAAACTGAAAAAGATCAGACAAGATTTCAGGGCCCTAGGGATGGCAGTCAAAGGTCTGAGTGCCTAGGTTGTGCTCTCCTCTCTCCTGCCAGTAAGGGGAATGGATATGAGGAGGAAAAGGTAGATATTCCAGGTTAACAACTGGTTGCACCGCGGGTCTTGACAACAGGGTTTTTGTTTCTATGACCATGGGACTCTGTTTTAAGATCACCAGCTAGTGGGAAAAGAGGGAAGCCACCCCAGCAAAAGGGGCATGCATGTCTTCGCAAAAGGTTGGCCAGCCTAGTTAGGGGGGCTTTAAACTAAGCAAGAAGGGGGATGGGGAATGTTACGTAGACAGGGCAATCAGTTTCATGTAGCCAGACCCAGAAGGCATCCAGCGGGAGTAAGGTAGTGGGGAAGTGAGTATAGGAGATGATTATAAAGGGTCCTCTTTCATCCCTCCCGGGAAACCTGCAGGCTCGATTACTTCCCTTAAATGCCTGTACACCAATGCACGCAGCATGGGGAATAAACAGGACGAACTGGAGATCTGTGTACGTTCCCAACATCATGATCTCATTGGAATTACAGAGACATGGTGGGATAGCTCACACAACTGCAGCACTGTAAAGGAAGGCTATGTGCTCTTTAGGAAGGACAGGCTGGGAAGAGGAGGTGATGGACTTGCTCTTTATGTGAGAGAGCAACTGGAATGCACGGAGCTCAGCCTGGGGGTGGATGATGAGTGAGTTGAGAGCTTGTGGGTAAATATTAGAGGGCAGAGTAACACGGGAGACACTGTGGAAGGCGTTTGCTACAGGCCACCTGATCAGGATGAGGAAGCTGATGAGGCCTTCTACAAACAGCTGGAAGTAGCCTCACAGTCACAGGCCTTGATTCTCATGGGGGACTTCAACCACCCTGACATCAACTGGAAAGACAACACAGCCAGGCGCAAACAGTCCCGGAGGTTTCTACAGTGCGTTGATGATAACATTTTAACACAGGTTGTGGAGAAGGCAACAAGGAGAGGTGGGCTACTGGACCTTGTACTAACAAATAGAGAGGGACTTGTTGCAGATGTGAAGGTGGGGGGTAGCCTCGGCTGCAGTGATCATGAGCTTAGGATCCAACGAGGAGGGAGCAGGGCTGTAAGTAGCCTTGCAACCATGGACTTTAGGAGGGCCAACTTTGGCCTCTTCAGAGACCTCCTCGGAAGTATCCTGTGGACTAGGGCTGTAGAAGGAAGGGGGGTCCAAGAGAGCTGGTTAGTATTCAAGCAGCACTTCCTCCATGCTCAGGAGCAGTGCATCCCTTTGAGTAAGAAGTCAGGCAGAGGGGGCAGGAGGCCTGCGTGGATGAGCAAGGAGCTGCTGGTAAGTCAAACAGAAAAAGTCATTATACAGAAAGTGGAAAAAGGACAGGTTCCTTGAGAGGAATATAGGAATTTTGTCAGGGAATGCAGGGATGCGAGAAGGAAAGCTAAGGCACAATTGGAATTAAATCTGGCAGGGGATGTTAAAAATAACAAGAAGAGTTTTTTTCAAATATATCAATGGCAAAAGGAAGATTAGGGAAAACACGGGTCCACTGGTGAATGGGGTGGGTGCCCTTGGTACGAAAGACACAGAAAAAGCAGAGTTACTGAAACACCAGACAGCAGTAAGGGCTGGGGACTGACCTTCTGGAGAGCAGCTCTGCAGAGAAGGACCTGGGTGGATGACAAGTTGACCATGAGGCAGCAGTGCCCTCGTGGCCAAGAAGGCCAGTGAAGCCCTGGTGAGGCCACACCTGGAGTACTGTGTACAGTTCCGGGCTCCCCAGCACAAGAGGGATGTGGATGTACTGGAGAGAGTCCAGCGCAGGGCTACAAGGATGATCCGGGGCCTGGAACATCTGCCCTATGAGGAAAGGCTGAGAGAGCTGGGCCTGTTCAGCCTGGAGAAGAGAAGGCTGAGAGGGGATCTCATCAGTGTCTATAAATACCTCAATGGAGGGAGTGAGGAGGAGGATGGTGCCGGCCTCTTTTCAGTGGTGGCCACTGATAGAACTAGAGTAAATGGCCAAAAACAGTCACGCCAATAGTTCCGCAGGAACTTAAGGAAAAACTTAAGTTCCACAGGAACTCAAGGAAATTTCTTGACAGTGAGGGTGACAGAGCATTGGAACATGTTGCCAAGAGGGGTTGTGGAGTCTCCTTCTCTGGAGATCTTCAAAACCCACTTGGATGCAGTCTTATGCCACATGCTCTATGTGACCCTGCGTGTGCAGGGGGGTTGGACTAGATGATCTCTGAAGGTCCCTTCCAACCTTAAGCATTCTATGATTCTATGATTCAAAGTGCAGTGCAACTGTTCTGGATACTACTACACAGATAAATTGGTTTGCATAGTCATCCTAAATCCCAGTTTTGACATTTAACCCTAAAAGCCTCTTTTTCTGGAATTTTCACATTTGGTTTAAAAAAAAAAAAAAAAAAAAATCAGTGGTAAATCAGATTTAGCTTCCTGCTATAAGCACAGGATTTAAACCTACCCATTTATTTTGCATTTCACTGAAAAGTAAAACAGAGACAGTCACTGCAGAAAGTATTCTGCAAGATAAGAACAAGCATTTGTTTTATTTATTGGAAAAATTTTCTTTACCTGAACAGAAATGCATTTCAATTACATTTTAGAGTGTTTTTCCTTTTACCTGGGAGTCAGATTTGTTGTTGCACGCCCTAGTATTCCTCAGACTCACCTGATATTCTTGCAGCAGGAATGAAACACCTCCATCGTGTGGCCAGCTGTGAAACATCAGAAAATTAAAATTAGTTGATGAGTAGGTGGAGGGCCAGCCACTATCTTCCTGGCACTAACTTGCCCTCTCTGGGGTGGGTGGACAGGCACTCCCTTCCCTCCCCCTGTAGAACACGATGAGTTTTCATCATTTCTTTGAGTGAGTGACATAAGATGCAGCAACATGATCTGGAAAAACACTGAAAATCAGATGCTTAGTTAGATGAAGCAATTCTCCACAGTATCTGCTCAGAGCAATTAGGAAATATTGGCGTTTCTCTTCACTTTTTCCAAGCCTACATGTATAGCTAACTCATTTCTGAAATGAATTACAAACAAGAAATCAACTATGAAGTGGAAAACAAATCCAAGTATAGGAAAATTGTTCATTGTAGGTAAATTGCCAATGAATTTCAAGAGAAATAAGATGACAAAATACCATACTGAGCCTGCCTCATTCTGTAGCTGAGGTCAATTTTATTGAATCCTTCAGATTTAATTTGTTCTGTTTTAAGGTGCCTTAAGTGTTCTGCTTTGTGGAAGCACAACCTTCTCTTGCCAGTAGCAGACAAAAGAAGCCAAATAAAAATATTAAGTCTCTCTTTCACTAATCAAGGATAACTGAGGTAGAGAATAAAGATAGATGTGGCTCAATGCATTACTGAGGACAGCAGTAGTGCGTGGACTAAGTAATCCAGAATTTATTTTCCCCATCTTCTTTTGGAGAGCCCTTAAATGTGACAGTATAATCTAATGTGGCCTTTGTCATAGACTATACTGCACTTCCATTTTGCCAAGCTTTCTTTTGCTGTTCTTCATAAGAGTTATTATCCCTCTTACCTCTCTCTCCTTCATTACACTAAACTCTGCATTGCACAGCTAAAGTTCTCTCTTCCATATTTCTCTGTATGAGCATTTGTTTTTAGCAGGGAACTAAGTAGGAAATTTTCTCTTTAATAAAAGTTTTACACTGCAGACATTGAATAAGCTCTATCTTAAATGTAACATTAGGAAACACTGGCAGGGGTTTGCAAACACCATTTTTATGTTGAGTTCTTCTCAATTCAGGAAAAAATACTTTAATCTGTGTGAATGAGTAACAAGACCACATTGTTCCCCTTTATCTTAGATCACTGACTTCATGCTCTGCAAGTATAACCCTGCCCTCTCCACCAGCCCAGGTCAATGCTCAAATAGCAGCACAAAGATGAAAATGTAGAAAATCCACTTTGCCTTTCCAATGACAACAGTCTCCCTTCCATAGAGCTAATGACGGCTTTTGCTTGAACACTACTACCTTTCAACAGACTTTGAACCTTTTTTCTCAGCTTGCTAGATACCATAAACTGCACAGACCTGCTGTTTTACCATGCTTTATGTATTTTGCTATCACTGTAACCAGACAAGGATTCATGCTGCTTTTTTTTTTTTTTTTTTCCCCTCCCCAGAGACGTGCGGCTGACAATCTGAGAAGACATCATCAATATCAGGTAAATGTCCGTCTTTAAATTTTGGGCAATTATTTTTTATGCCTCCAAAAGATCTTTGCAACAGGGGGTGGGAAGGTAGAAGGAATTTCACCAGAAAGAAACAAACAAACAAACAAAAATCCAAATTTATGTCATTCCCAGCAAAAGAGGGTAAACTGATGATGAAACAACAGCAATTGGAAAGTGGGGTTGTCTACAGTAATAAACATTTACCAGTATTTTTCCTGCTATAATATAGATTACCTCTACAAAACCAGATATAACTACCCTCATGCCTGAGATTCAGCAGGACCGTATGTTCATGCTAACTGGACCACTCCATCAGAGCCTGATCTTGATCTCTTCCTCTCCAGCTCTGGTCTCCCAGAAACTACTGTCTCCCTTAATAATCCTCTGCTGAGATCTGTTCTTCCTCTGATTCCTTCTTGCTTCAGCCTCTTGGGCACCTTTTTTTTTTTTTTTTTTTTCTTGAGATTATTTAGTTTAGGGATTGTTTTTATATTTATGTTATGTTACAAAGGGTGCAGGCTAACCAAGATGTGGGTCATATGCTTGAAAGCTTAGCCATAAATAAATTCCATAGGAGAAATGACTATGTAAACAGTGACTTTCCAACCTGAAAAAAGACACAGATGTGGAGAGTATAGTGGTGGGGGTTTATAAAACTATGGAGAAGGTGAACATAGAGCAGCTGGTCTCTTCGAACCAAATACCAGCCATGCATTGGGCTGCATTAGTAGGTAGTAGTTTGAGGGAAGTGATTATTCTCCTCTGCTCAGCAACCGTTAGACTGGATCTGAGCATGCTGTCCTGTTTTGGGCCCCCTACTACCAGAATGAGGTTGACAAACTGGAACGAGTCCAGTGGAGGGCCACCAAGATGGTGGGAGCTCTGACGTAAAAGGAGAAGTTGAGATCTGTGTTTTTCAGCCTGGAGTAGGTTAAGCAGGGATCTAATTACTGTCTTCAGTTACATAGTGGGTGATTACGGAGAAAATGGACCCAGATTTTTCTTGGAGGTGCACAGCAAAAGAGTCAATAGACAAAAGTTCCAGAAAGGGAAATTCTGAAAAAATGAAAGGAAAATTTTCATCACAATTAGGGTGGCTAAGCACTGGAACAAAAAGTTGCTTGGATGCTTTGGCATCTCCACCCTCAGAAATAATCAGCACTTGGCTGGTCATGGGCCTGAGTAACCTGATACAACTTCAGAGATAGCGCTAGCTGGATGAGCGCTTAACTATATCAGGCATCACTTTAAACAATGAAATTATTCTTAGAAGCAGGAGGTGCCAAAGGAAACCAGAGATCAGGTTAAAAGCTAGTGAAAGCCCAAAAGGAGTCTCCCATCTGTACCATGGGGTTCATTGGCAGAGGACTTGTGGATGCTGAGAGTTTATCCGAGTCCAAAATGGACAGAGGAAACCTGTCACAGATAACGATATATAATTTTTGCTATATCATTTTTGATTCAGGAAGTCCCTGAATCTCAGATTAGAGGAGGCTTGGGAAAACAGAGCTGGAAATAACATCACTTATTCTCCTCATGAAAGGAAAACTAGAGTTACTCTCTTCACAAGGCATCAATAATGATTACCGTCAGTTGGCTTGTGATATATCTTTAATCTAACTGAATACAGCCATTCCTAGGATAATCCACTTTCAATCAAAAAGCATGCCAAAATTTTAACCAGATCAAATGTTTGCACATTTTTCTCACATTTTCCAAAAAGTAAAGAAGTCTAGCAGAAGTCAGTGAATGTAGGTATAGTAACTAATACAAAACAAAACAAACAACAACAACAAACTAACACAATATTTTATATTTTTAGGAAGTTATGAGAAATCTGGTTAAGCGGTATGTTGCAGCAATGATAAGAGATGCCAAAACTGAAGAGGGACTGACAGAAGAAAATTTTAAGGTACTTATTAATTTACATGTTATTTGGTATTATAATGAGATATTAGATAACTTTGAAGCATATGAAAATAGAATCAAAACTCCTTTTTAGAAGAGGCTATGTCTTCTGATGAACCACACACAGATATTACAGTACACAAACTCCAGCAAGGCTCCTTATTTCTTCATCTGGAGAGAAAATCAGTTTCATCAACTAGTTTGAATTGTGCCCATGTGGGAATGCCAAAGTGGGCTAAGTATTTTCAACAATATAGTTACTAAGTCAAAGAGTTTCAACAACTTAGGAAATATGCCTTATCTGCTATTGAGTGCTGCTATGCATCTGTATATACAACACTTTTTTTCTGTGACTTAATAGATGGAAACAAGCACCCAAATACTAAAATCTGTTGACACAGATGAAATTATCAGGGTGATTCCGACCACAGCTTTTACATCTGTCACTCTCTATTTTGAGCATCAAAGAGTTTTCCTACTATTGGTTCCCCAAAAAACAAGTATCATCCAAAATGATATTCACCTGCCACAGCTTAGGCACTCAGAGCTTAGCAAGTTGTTCCATTATTCCCTTAAGGAAAATTAAGTGAAACAGGCGTCTCCTGAAGGTGATCTGTCTTCTCCTGAGACAGGCCTTCATGAGACAGGTTCCACTAACAAAAAGGCATAAAAGGATGATTAGCTTTTAGATGTCCAGCCGCCAAACCTCCTGGGCAAATGAAGTAAGTCCTACCTGCAGTTCCTGTGAGCTGCTCACAAAGAAGTAGTGTGCGTATGCATACAAGTGTGTGTTTTTGTGTAGGAGGGTGTTAACAGCTGGTCAAAATTCTGTACTTCTAATGGGATAACACTATCTACTAGAAGGCTGTAAGTCTTCAAGTCATCCACACTCCCTTCTCTACCACAGTCTGTGATTTCTGTGAGTACTCCAGAGCAACGCACATTTCCTTTCAAGTTTCACCCTGATAAAATTGCTGATCACATTTCTGCCTCACCTGAAAATAGTGAGGATCCATTAGAAAGAGTTTGCAAAGTGCCTTGAAGATTTTGGTCATCATCTGCATCATATGAAGTATATGATGCCAAGCATAATCGCATGATCCTTTTTTTTATTTTCTTAGTTTCAAGAAAAAAAAAAAAAAAAAAGTCAGATTAAATTTCAATGTCTTCTGTTTCTTCATTAATTTTTAGGAGTTAAAACAAGATATTTCCAGCTTTCGTTTTGAGGTCCTGGGTTTGTTAAAAGGAAGCAAGCTGTCTAATTTGCAGAACCCAAAGATGAACAAAGACACTGCCTCTTTGTCAGAGACTGAAGAAAAGAGCGAGAACGAGGGGAACAAGAAAGGAAAGATGACCTTCAGCCTTTTCGACATAACGACGATGATTCACCCAGGATCAGCCACCCTTGCCTCTGAAGCACATAATGTAAGCAACGGCTCAGCAATGATGGTGTCAGAGTCCACTAAGGAGAAACAAAAGCGAGTGAATTTTGTAACAGACATAAAAAATTTTGGGTTATTTCACAGACGATCAAAAACAAACTCTGTGGAACAGAGTACAAATAAAATATACACCGTTTCTGAAGAAGTCTCCCGTCAACAGGCAGAAGAACAATGTGAGAAAACTGCTGAACTGGAAGATGAAGAACTGACCATGAACTGTGAATTAAGGATCCAAAGTCCTGATGGAAAGGGCATGTTAGCTGAGTCGCAAAATAATAGTGACTCTTCAGATTCACAGGATGAGGGCAGTGTTTGTGCTTCAGAAACTGAGAAAATGGAGTTACAAAGCTCAGAACCAGCAACACCACAGGATCAGCTGGACAAGGGGCTGGACATTAATGTTGACTGCGATGAGAAACATGAAACAATCGATCAGGGTGACTATGTGATAACAAGGTTGTGACGCATATAGGAGGAAGCATTTACAAATATATATATTTTGCATAGTGCTGGGGGAAAATGTTTTAAGAATTATATTAGCAAATGCAGAATTACACTTTATAGTACTCAACTGTGGCACATGATCTTGTAACATAGTAGTGAAGAGAAAGATAACAAGGGGACCTTCTGTTTTGTAGCCTGCTTTAGCTTTCACAATTTGTTTTACATTTTTTAATAAATGGAAGCATCTTGTATTCTTGTACTGTTGCAATAACCCACAAAAACTTTTTAGCTATCTTTTTCAATTACAACAAATGCAATTTCTCTCATATGATAGTCGACTCCTATGATAAATATTTTTCTATGCAAATAAAAAGTAGCTTAAAAGACTTATAAGCCTTTATTTAACTTTGTAGGTTCTTAAAGATTCTGGGCAACATAATAATCATAAGCGGTTCCTGTCAACACAACATATGTTAATCTATTAGAAACATTTATTTAAATTGCTAGAAACTTGATTTGCTTCAAAAGCTGTAAAGAATAAAAACATAAAGGATATTATTTTATTTATTGAAAGAAGATGAATACCTGTAAATGATCGCTCTATTTGATTATTTGATTATTTAATTACAGCTTCCCCTTGCAGCAACAGGATTATGACCTTCCTGATAGTGTTGTTAGAAATGCACTTGCAGGATTTGAAGACTGTAAAAAAAAAAAAAAAAAAAAAAAAAAGTTTCTTTCCTTAAAGAAATATTTGTGGCTTGCTAAAAATTGATAACGGATTATTCCCAAAGAATCCGTAATCAGAACAGCTACTGCTTCTTTGACCACTTATTTTTCCAAATGTGGACAACCTATGCACTTTAATGTTCAACTGCTTATTAGCTTCTGCCTTCACAATACACTTGTATTTGCTAAGAGCAAGATGTTTTGGGAATAAATAGACAATGATCCCCAGAATACTTGGAAAAATATGGTAATTTTCTGAGAAGTTTTTAAAGGAAAACCTTAGAAGAGTTTCTTGGACAGTTTCAGAGTTTGGGGGGAACCTGATTGGAGGTTTTATAACAAATACTTAGACATTTAAATGTACAAAGAAAACCTAACAGTATTTTTCTTAACTGATGAGTGACTTATTGTCTTAGTTAAAAGCAGTATTTTTAAAATTAAACAGTCTGTTTCTTTTTAATCTGTGACTGGTGTCCTACATTATTAAAATGTAAGTTCACTACTGACCTAAGAAAGACCACCATCCAACTTCCATCACCATTCAGCCCCTTTCTCCTCCCATGGAAACACATGAATATATTGCACCAGTGTGGTCATTTCATTCTTAACTTCCATAGACTTACTATGATACATTTTGTAGTTCATATTAGCCTATACTAAGGGTCCTCCAGATGCATAGAGTATCCCTAGCACTATAAAACAAGCATGACACTAGGACAAAGCAATTGGAAAACGAGACAGACATTCCCACTTTGTAAGAGCTGATCTAAAGCCATAGTATACTGGATCTAAACTATCCTGGTGTGGAACTGAGTTTCAAAAACACACACACACACAAAAACCCCTCCAATCTCAATACTTCTGGATGAGTTTCCCAGATTTACTTTATACCTGCTATATTCTTTCTGACCAAGAGTTTCCTTCCTTTATGTCCACCTGTGCCATGACACCAAGGAGTGAATTAGTTGACCCATGATGGAAAGTGTGAGAGGTAACTGGGAAATAGCTTTGTATAGCTTTGCAATAATGCACTTACACTATATATAATTACTAATATATGGCTGATTTTGACCTTAACTTCTTGAAATCTCTGTGGACACCCCACCCCTTTCACTTCTCTACTTGTCCATCTTTAGATTGTGAGCTCCTTGGGGCAGGGACTGTGACTTTTCTGTTTGGGAAGGGCTTGGCTTATTATAAGCATAATAAGAAATAAATAATAATAATAATGGTGGAATACATTCATATCATTTTTACTAGGTCAGGTCTTTTAAAGAGTAAAACAGGCACATTTTATATGGTAAGATTTGTGCTAAGAATGATATAAAGTCAATATGTCATATGCAAGTTTTGCCACAAAGCCAGCCATATTCCAATTAACCATCCTTCCCCATTACTGAATTTGTGAAACATTCACACCACATTTTATAAACCACCAAAAAAAGAAAATCTTATGGAATACCACTTTCAATCATGAAGTATTTCAATGAATTAGAATGTTGTCCATATTCCAAGTGTTTTAATCCCAATATGAAGCTGTTCAGAATGTTCAAAAAATATTTTTAAAAATTATAAATTTTTGTTTTTCTCATACAGAAAAAAAAAATGGCTGAACTTGGCATTTTCATCAGGGGAAATGGGCAGAGGGTAGACAGGACAGAAGGACTGTTCTATCTCCGCATCGCTGGCTTGAATGCTGGTACCCCAGTCCTCCCAAGCACTGCAGTTCTGAGCCAAAACCCATGGAAGTAGGTGTCTTCGTCCAAGCTGGTTTGGCTTCTACTTTCTCCAAGCCTCACTTTGTTTTGCAGTCAGAGGTTGGAGACACAAGCACTGTGTGCTGTGTCTTCAAAAGGGGACTGCAAGAGCTGCTTCTGACCCTCCTTCCCCCAGGAAGCATTTCACATGCTTCACTGTGCCATCAAGGTGGTCCTCAATGGCACCACTGTGCCGGGATGCCTGTATAGGCCTGAGTGTAGATAGGCAGGGCTCTGAGAACAGGTAGCTCTGTGGGACTCCCACACAAGCCCCACAGATGATACCACCACCAAGCAAGGCAGGTGTGTCTCAGATAGGACCCATGGCTTTGCAGCTGGATTAGGCCTTGCTTTCCTGGCCCACAAAGCAAGGTCTTCACATTTTGACATACATTTGGTATGTGCCAAATGTCTCATGCATACTGTTCATATGAGGCATTTGGCACACAGTAGCTTTTTATTTTCTTTGTTTTGGATATGTGTCAGGATATAATGAGAAATCCCACAAAGATTGCCCTATTCTAAGGTTATATATGGGTAAAGAGTGTGTGTGAATCTTCATGATTCAAGTTTTAAAATAGGAATGTAGAGATACAAGTTGGACAAAAATGTAAGCCATCTCCATTTTAACGTCTCTTTTAATGTTTCTACTAACAGCTTTAGTGAGTAGGGCAACATCATATGAATACCAGCAATAACAGCAGTAATAATAGTAATAACTATAGCAACCTTGGACATTTTCCTGGAGGCAAAACTCCTCAGTTCTATTCCCTACTCCAGAAATTGCCTGTGTATTCCATGTTGAACAAGCATTTGATAACACCTTTAAGCCGTGACTGGGGCACAAACTGGAACTCAGTATTTCTTTCATCCACACAAATGCTATAATCTTTTGAATAAAAAATATATTGCCTAATGTTTTACCTCTTTTACCAGTTGAAACTTTATTTATGAACCCTAGAATTACTGCATTAGCTGCAGATTAGCCATCTTCTAAAGTATTTTATCTTTCAGTAGTTGGGCATGCTCCAAAATAAATTGTTGGGTATGAGATTGAATCTTCAAAATATGAAAAGGAATTGCACCCATCAAGTTCACTAACCAATAGATTTAGCATTTAAGAAGTCACTTTATTTAGATAAGTAAAAGAATGTAGCAGATATGACTCCTCTACACCTTAAAACATCAAAAAAAAAAAAAAAAGCCTTATATCATCATGAGCATAGGTCTGTATGAGACTTCAGTCATATACTATACTTCAGTTTTATCACTAGGAATTCTATCACATAATTCTCTAAATCAATCAAGTCTTCCTTTTGGGAGGAATTTCAATCCTTCTCCCTTTTAAATACAGTTATGAAATGTTTATACTCATTTTTACTACTTATAGTCATACTCTTGGGGCCATCATTGTCTTTTAAGTTTATAGGTTTTTGTCTGATTAATATTTGTTCCCCTGACTGTACTCCCCTCCCCTCCCTGAGCTTTCTTTGGTGTTAGTCTAAGTAACAGATGCTATTTTCATTTTTTCTGATACTTCAGCTCTCCTGAGTTACAGTCAAATGCTGTACAACAGCAGTTGCTGTACTCAGCAACTCACTTGCTCAGTACTGCTGTGGCCCCACTGACCGTCCTTCAGCCCTTTGCCATCCAATATCCTTCCACTGTGCAAAAAGGTTGGTGCATTCGGAGGCCAACACATCTTCCTGTTTCAAACACCAGCCTACCGTCACCTCCACACATTTTAGAATGAGCTTAGACAGCTGGCTATCTCGAGACATTTAACATTCCAGTTGCTGATGTTAGATGAAAAGCAGTTCCAAAATGCACTACTATATTTTACATCAGAGTTCTGCTTACAAATAGGAACAGATGGAGTGTTCAAGACGTGGTGTTTCAGCTTCCAGGAAAGGGTGCCTCTAAAGAGGCTGCCATTACAAACATCCTTTAGTCAGGAAATCAGTGATATAACCTTACACAAGAAGTACTCATGGTACTTATTGCATGAGTGAGTTAATTTATAATGGTTAGCATACTTTTATTAAATAAAGTAAAAATTAGAAAAAGAATAGCAAGAACAGTAAGAATAGTAAGTATATTTGTTTCATATGCTCAAATTTTAGCAAGTAATAGGAATTACAATTAAAATATTTCATGAATGTTTAAACAAGAAATAAAAGTTCACGGTTACTGATGAAAATAAAATAACCTTCTAGGAAACAAGTACACCATTTTTGCAGCTTGTTAAAAAGACTTTTTCTCCTCACAAATATTAAAAGAAAATCTTTGCAGATTGAAATATTGTATCCTGCCTGCCATCATTTAAAAGCAGGCAAAGATTATTAAAAAAAAAAAAAAAAAAAAAAAAAAAAAAAAAAAAAAAAAAAAAAAAAAAAAAGGCAAGCAAACAAAAAGCTTGCAGACTTCAGAGCTTTAGTTTTTGTTTTTGTTTTTTCGATATAGTTAATACCCTTAGCATATATGAAAACATGCGGCTAACCTTAATGGACAGCATAGATTGGTCCTTAAATGTGGCCAACGAGGAGACCTGCAAATTAAATCACTCTATTAGTGACTACTGGATTGAGTACGCAAAATGCAATTTACAAGAAGGGAAATGCATGCATCATTTTCTGAAAGTGTCAAATGTGAGTTTAAATAAATATAGTAAGCTTTCACGCACATTCAGAGCTTCACAGTCTTGCACAAATGCTCACTTTGCAATAACTTTCATTCCTTTTTCCTCCTCCCATACCTAATATTTGTTATACAGGGGACCTGTGTTGACGCCAATAAAAATAGATATCTTACATTTTCCATTCTATATTTCTAAAAGTGGATGATAAGGCCCATTAGTGCAATGTTTTATGCTTCATCATCTGCAGTATAACCTGGAATCTTATGCCCACAGATACTTTACTTGAAAGTAGTTTTATTTGGATTAATTACATTTAATACTGAGACACAACATTCAGCCACAACATAAACATGAAAACTATGGCAAGATACCTTAGCATGGAAATCAGCTTCTTCCATAACTAATCTAACTGAATACAACTCCATCCCAAGAAAAAGAAGTAAGTAGCAAGGAAAAAAATGAGAAAATCTTAATAAAACTTGACTTGACGTTCCTTAGTATCCTCAGATCCCTCCATTCTTATTAAAATTAACGTTTTTGATTATTCTGCATCCATTTAACAAACAAAAGAGTTGTTTTATTTGTTTGAAGAACAGGAAAACATTGCATTTAATAGCTAATGAAAATGTAATTTGGAGACTTATATAAATCAAGAGACCATTTTGGGAAACCTCATCTGAGGAGTGGTTCTATTGATTTTGTTTTTGTCAGAAATAAAAAGATAGAAAAGATATATCACTCAAGATATAAAAAATCCCTGTCATTTTTCAAATGAATTTACAGTTCTCAAATCATTTGAATGAGATCAGAAATCAGAAACCGGTCCCGGTGGGGCAGACATCAAGATTAAGAGTCTGCACTTAATGACTTTCTTTCAGAAGAGATGACCATTTAGGATACCATTTGGTCATTTAATGGTAGCAGTTAAACAATAGCACCATAAAAAATATATGTATATATATTTATATTTACATAAATATAGATTTATATATGTAAATTAGGGGAAAAAAAGAAAAACATGCTTCAGTACTGAAGCCATAGACTTCTACCTTAAATAGACTGATTCAAAACACCAGTCCAGACATCTAGACTTTTAGAAAATCACATTCAAATTCAAATTTGACCCAAATTTCCATAAGGAAAAAATATTGAAAAAAAGTATTAAGGACTATGTATAGTGGGGAATGAGCTGCGCCCTTTGGGAACTACTACTTTCTTTGCTCATTTGTTTTCTGTTTCTGCAGAACACAAATAACATCTGAAACTTTAAGTATTTCAACACACACACACACACACACACACCCTGAAGCTGATGAAGAGAGAACCAGATGTATGATACTCTGCCAAGATTTATCCAACATGGTCAGGATAAGTAAGTGAGGAAAGAAGACTGAGTGAAGACAAATTAGTAATCAGAAACTAACATAAATACCGAAGAAGACAGAAGATTTTTATAAGAATCTGGGAAAAACAATTAAATTTCACTAGGAAATTAATTTGCTACATTAAGGCAGTATTAAAATCTCGTTTGAAGGATTTCCATATGTCATATACAGATATCTCACCTTGCATTTTCTTACTGTTCTTCTGAGACACTATCATCAGTGTCAAAGAAAACATAATACCATTGATTTATGTTATTTCTGGACCATTTCAAAATTACTCTTATTCTGCTTTATTTTCCTCCCTGGCCCATTTTTCCAGATGTGAAAAAGAGGGAAGGAACACAATTGGAGGACAAACTTTACTTACTTCAAGTCCTAATGCTACACACTAAAGTAACTAGCTAGCCTACTAAAAACAAGATAAATTCATCCTAGAAGTAGAAACATTTTCAGAGCAAGAATAACTTGTCTCTGCATAGGTGTGATGGAGGCTTTGGAAATAAATTATAATGTTATGACTATGTATTATTGCTACATGTACTGACTGAGACAGCTGACTTTTGGAAATACAAATATTTTCAGTTAATGCAGCTTGATGCGAGGTGCAGCATCAAGCCTGAACCGCATGGTGTGAATAGGAAAGCCATACAGCAGTTTCCGTATCATGTGACAGTAACACTTTATTATGAGCAGAACTTATGAGAAAAATACCAGATTGTTAAGTCATCTCCTCAGCACCTTTTGGGAGGAACAAATAAAATCATTTAGCAAAAGTTCTCTGAAATTAATTCAATTATTAAAAGACATAGAGGAACACTACCCACACCTCTGTGTTCATTTGGTTCTTTCTCTTTTTAGGCTTCTCTCTGGTGTTGCACTTTCTTTTTCCTTATGTTTTATACATGTACTCATTGATGATACTTCTCTCCTTCCATATGCAGTCCTTCAGTCTTTCTTCCTCTTCCACCACTTCTTCCCCTGTTCTCATATCTCCTTGTCTCTTTCCCCACTTTCCTTTCTTCCTGTCTTCCACGTCATTCCTTCACAACAGCAGTAGTCAGTAGTAGTCTAGTCCCTCTTTACATATCATCAAAAATACAACAATTCTTTCAACCTGATTAATCAGTTCTTCATCTCACATGTCGTGTCGCCAAAGAAACAATTTTTCATAATTTCCTCTTGCTGCCTTGCTGATAAGCCCAAGACAGGACAGAAACTTCTCCTATTTTTCTTTTATCTTGTAGTGTTGACAAATCGGTTGCAGCTGGAAGGAAAATACTGCATTTCCCATGCCCACAGCCTTCTTTGAATCAGTATAACATAATGAGATTTTCTCCATCTTGAGCTAGTGCAGTGAGTCCTTTCNGACAAGCAATCAGGATTTTAAATTATATTTCATCATTGTAACTTACAGCTCGGGATCTATTTTGTGCTTTATACTTTTCCACCACAACTTCATGCTAATGCTGTGAGAAGCACTTCCCAGATAATGGGAAGAGGAAGAAAACATGAAAATGAGTGACGCATTCCCACCATTTTTAGGAAAATCTGCTAACTGATCTTTGCTGCTTTGCTAGACCTTTTAGACACAAATTAAGCTTTAAAAATAAAGCCTTTTTTTTTTTCTTTCAGTTTTGTACTTTGTTTATCGGTTTTGAAACAAAGTTTTCACTTTTCAGCTCTTCCCCATAAATACTTTATCCTTGCACTCCCTGGGAATAGAGGTTATACATGTGAACAGAAATATCTTGTATTTTGGAACTGTATTTTCTGCTGTTATTCATGTTTTGTTTGCTAATGGTGACCTTGTGATCCTTGTATTTTTCCAGCAAATGACTTGGAGTTGTTTAGGATGTACTTTTTCATTTGGAATCAAGGCAGTGAACAAGCATATATTCTTAATGTCTAAACATGCTGCTTCATACTCATACCATTTTTTTATGTAGTTTCTTGCAGTGATCACAAAGAGAAATTAATGCCTGCTTTACTGCATTATGATCGTGTTAACTAAATAAAACATTGAAAATTAAAACTTCATCACTGTATCTTCAAGCATTAAAAACATGTAGATACTTTATTATCTTTTTTTGTTTAGCATTTGAGCTTCCTTCACAGCATATGGGGAGAATTAGAAAGAAATTAAATCTCAAGCATTCCTCTGAGTATCAGCTCACCTCAGTTGCTCTGGGGTAAGCTTCTCAGCTATACTGTAAGAGAAGTCTAAAGGTCCCAAATTCCAGGTAAGCATCCCCGGCAATTTCTCTATTTCTCCTTACACACACACCCACAAAAAGTAATTTTACAATGCAGACAAGCTCTCAAAAGATAACCTCAGAAATATACTCATTAATATCAAACAGTCTGGTTCCTTTGCCTTTCTTCTCAGATAAGATTAAGATAAGACTTCACAGATTAGGGACCAGGATGAGATCTTATCATGGTATGATCATCAGCAAGCAGCTGTTTCTCACCAGATTACTTGGGTTTTCTCAACATTAGCTTATTCTGGTATGAAAGACACAAGTATAACCCAGATGTACCTGGTAAAACACATAGCTGGGTAAGAGATCCGGTCCCTCTGGCATAATAAATTTGAAGCTGCATCTTAACCCAGGCATGAAGTCAAAACTTAGTGGAGGGCTCTTCACCTGCAAAGAGCTAATTAGGCGGCCATGGAGCAGTTGTGGTTAACTATGACAGCAATATCTCCTCCATGAACTTGAACCCACAAGTATTTCTTGAAGTCTCCCAAGCCCACTCATTGAATGCTGGAAAAATAAATACACCAAATGCTGAAAATATATTCTAATCTTGTAGCAAAAAAAAAAAAAAAAAAAGAAGCAGCTAAAAGTTATCTATCTCCTAACCTTCTGCCTTGAAGAAAGCAGAAGGGTATTTATATCTAATGTCCCATAATAGCAGAATGAGTCAGACACAGGGCATGGTGTTCCAAACACATGACATGGTGTTTGCAGCATTGTATCAAAAATATCTATTTGATTTAATCTTCATTAAAAAAAAATGAAGAGTATTTGATTATTAATTTTTGCTGCCTCTACATTTTTAAATTCTCCATTACTTTTTGATGGAACTTTATAAAGTCTTGATGCTCACCAAGAATGACTTCCTATCTATTTTTATCACTTCAGTATTGTAAAACCTCAAATGGAATTTTTTTACCTTTGTACACAGACTCCAAACAACATTATATTAAATAAGAACCATCCAGAACATCTAACAGCCTTGATTACTTCCACAAAACAGTACATTTAAAAATTACACAGGGCAAAGACGGCTACAAGTTCTGCTCCTGAGAGGAGGAGTTATGACCAAGAGTAAACACTCTTTTAGCTACAAACACCACTGAGCTTAACTTTGCACACTTAAAATGGTCTATATAAACAGATACTAACTGGTCAATGAAGCAACAGAAGTCTCTTTGAACTCTAATGCAGGATCTCTTCAATTACCTCAGCTGTTTAGATTTAAAAATACTGGAATACTCAGGAAAAAGGTATTGGGTTATTATTAGTTTTTTTTAATATATATTGAAAGATCAACATGATTTAGCCCCATGTAATTAAAAACAGAATATTTTAAATCTCAGAAACATTTCATTTTGTCAAACTCAAAGGAAATATTTCCCCTCAAAATTGTCTGGAGTGTTGATAGAAAGCCACAGACTTCTGCTGTGACACTCACAGGCTAGGAGGAATTGTGCTAAATAATTTGTTCTGATGTTTCCGAGATTTTTTTTTCAATAGCACAGACAGATCCATAAGTTTCTTAGGAACACCATGAATGTGCATATAATTCTTCTTTACAGCAAAGGCACAAGAAATTCCTAAATATTATTCATTATCTACTTTCTGAGGTAAGTACACATTACCAGCAAGACTCACTTCCACCTCTTTAATAAACTCCTGCAAAAATTCTTAGGTATCATATCCCAAAGGTCATAGGAGCCTAACTCAACAGTAATCAGGACTAACTTTTGTTTTTAACATTGCACTACACAGAATATTTTTCCTTCATACTTAGTTTTAGGTTTCTATTATGGTAAAGCAAAATCCATCCACAGGCCTTGCTGGAAAACCATCTTTAGATCCAATATGTTGTATATCAACAGTGTGCTCCATATTGCTGTGTGTTGTCAGTACAAAGACATACTTTCCCATGTCTTTCTTGTCTGTCTACTCCGTTCAATTAATGGGTGAATTATCTGGGGGACCACTGTTGGGACAGTATTCAGGATGATCCTAGATCTGAGATCAGCCTCTACCTCTTCTTCTGGATAAATATTTTTGAACAAGTCTCAAACTTTGTGATAACATTTAAAGCTTTGGCTATCTCTAAGAAAATAAAGTTGGTTAAATTTCTCAGTCATATTCATTTTGAGGATTTCTACTTGTCTGATTCAGTTTTGCATCAATAGATTCAAACAGAGGTAGCACATGGTACTGTGCAAACCAGACAATCACCCTTGCACAATTTAGTTGTATCTGCTTCCCAATGAGAGTCAAAACAAGAGTATAATGCTATTAATGTAGGCAACTCCTACTGGGAACAGCATACGTTTACTTACAGGACGTAAGTTTCAATCAACCAAAGAACAAGATAATACTGCTTTAATGTTTCTATGCTACTCATTGCATTACATAGGTTTGGAAAAAGTCTTTCACTTTACAACAGCCAGAAAAATAAAGGAATTCAGGGCATTTTAAGAGAAACTCATTAAATTCTCAGTTCCCCTGTAAAATCGAGGTAAGAGGGGAAAAAAAAAAGTCTATAATGCTTTTGAGGAGTGACATAATTCAAATGCTATTCTCCTTTCATCAGGCACTGTCTGAAATTATATGAGAAATGTATTCAAGACATTGCCCTAGAAAGCCAGAGTAAGGGGGATTATGAGTTGAGAAGAAAGACAGTTTTAAATGACCCTTCAGGGTCTGAGGATTTTTTCAAAACATTATATTGACTTTGAATCAAACTTCTACCACTTCATATGCAGCTTTTGAACATGGGCATATTAATCTATATCATAATTATAATTTGTAACACATGATTATAGGACTATAGGACTAACACATGCTTAGGTCATGTATCTTCTGTGAACAGATCACAACTGGATCATTATTTAAAATTACCCAGATGGATAAATCTGGTGAATACATCTCATCTGTAGACTGTGTATAATCACTTTCCTTTGTATACTCGGTATCAAAAACTGAGCTATCCAGTCTTGATTATTCTGATGAGCCACACAAATCTCTTAGTGCCTGATCCTGCTAAACTTTCACCTACCTAAGGTGGGAGTCCAAGTGTTCCAAGTAACTTTTAAAGCCAAGTAACTTTTAAAAAATGTGTCATATCATAACAGGTTTATAGTAAGCATGCTTTAGACATTTCACTGAAAAAAAAAAAAAAAAAGTCTTTTAAATTTGTGGGCTTTATTTTTTCAATAAAATTCACAAAATTGTAGTACTTATGTATTGAAAAGTATTTATTTTACCTTAAGATTCATGCCTGCTCTTAGAGCTTAGAAAATAAGTATGTCGAGGAAAAATATGCCAAGATAAATTAAAATGCTTTAAAACACACTTTCCATTTGGTCTACTGTTTGTGGAACGAAGACACATTGATTATATTCAGAAGTATTCTATGTAAGAAGTTGGAATATGAAATAATGAAAGGCAAAATTATATCACTTAAATTGGGCCATTATAGGAAAAGAATATGGAATAATTATCCTTAGTAAAGGCTTATTGTTTTATTTCCTATGAACATGCATTCTCTTCTGATAATTCCATAGCAACCTGTCTGGTCCTGAGTTTCTCCACCATCTGAAATCCCCGAGAGGGATCTCCATCCAGTACCCTCCATTCCTCTTCCTTGGAAGATGACCTCCCCATACAGGGGAGGGATGGTAGCAAAGCACCTGACAGCTCCTGCATGCCCAATTCTCTTTTAGTTTGATGGGTGTTTTACCTTATTACTAGGTGGGCATAAGAAGAGTTTTGTACATCTGCAGAGATTAAGCTACATTAAAATGCTTTGAACTCCACACTATTTCTATTGAAGCAGACTTCATTTTCCAGGTAGTCTGTAATCATTGCTAAGGACAATGATATAAAAGCAGGTTTTTATAATGCAACTATTATTGACTTGATAGACTGTAATGGCTCATTTAAAACTCTTGCTATTCATTATGTCAGAGGATACTTAGTCACTTCCTAAAAGATTCCTGCCATAAATAGCTATAGCTTTTCTTTGCATCATTATTATTATTCCAGCATCTACAGTCCTTAGAGAAATGTTTACTTCACCCTGAGAAATCTGTAATGTACAAAACAAATGAGGGTGCTGGAACATAACCTTCTTTAGTTGATTAGGTGCCTCTGAATTCTTTTTTCTTGTTGTTAATGTGCAGAGATCGACATTTAATGTGAACCAGCTACAGGCCAGATATAAAGCTGAAGAGCAAAAAGGGGTAGTTTATTTCTTTAAAAATCTTGCTAAATTTAGACGTGTTTCTCTGAAAATCATTTTAATGCTCAACAATAAGATGTTTAACCATGAGGCTTCCTCTTTTTCCATTTATCTCATATCAAACTTTTGCTAAATTTAACTTTTTGTTAAGTACACATGGAACTCCTCTCACTTCTGTTTGGTTTGTGCGGTAAGTTTAATCTTCAGATTTTTATGCCCTTGTCTGTGACACTTACAAGCACTTATGAATGACAGTAGTTAGAGAAAGGATAAATGCAACACATCTGATCCCATTTATAATTTGCTGATCCCAAACCACAGCACTGGCCCAGATTCAAGGAAGGGCAGTTTTAAGTATTCTAAGGTTCATAGTAATCCCAAGGGTTGTCTCAGCAACATACCAAGAATATAGCATTCTACAGCCATATCTCCTCAGCTGCAGCTTTTTCTCTTAGGGCAGCAAGAGCGGTAGCAACAGCTCTGCTTGATTGCTGCTCTTTACAGGCCCTTGGTGCTTTATAGGACAAGAATTCTCTGCCCTTCCTGAAGGAATTGACTTTGAATTCAGACAGTGAGATCCAGTTAGCAGATTCAATCCCAGGTGTAGCGTAAGAAACACAGGTTTTAATCACACAACGTGTGATCACACACAGGATGAACGTGTTTTAAAACCACAGCCACACTTCTTACTGAATGGAAAACCTCCTGAGTTTTTTTTTTTTTT
>VZSV01000299.1:401174-438772 GCA_013398735.1 Nothocercus julius
AGACTAAAAATCTTGTCGGAGATTCAGATATGTTCTACAGAATAAACCATCATTTCTAGAGACAAGTAATACTATGTGTGTCTTGAATGGGAGAAATCGATAATTCTCCACCAATACTGAGAAGGAAAAAAGGATGTTGAGTGAAACTTCTTAAAAATTAAAACTAATAGAATTAAATTGAAAATTGATTCCGCTAAGCACCGTTAACACCTCTCATTGTCACAATGTACCACAGAAACTTGGTTTAAGATAATTAAAATAAAAAGTCCAACATTCATGTACATCTCTGAAGTATTCTAGATTATTAAAATCTTTATGCTGACATTGTACAAATAGTAATAATGATGGCAATTAACTGCATTTTTCTTTTTTGTCTAAGATTATTCTGACAGTTGGTACTGAATGTATTTTCTGTGTTCTCTACTTTGCACCGCTTTGTGTGAAGAACATTAAAATTTTTAAATGAAATGTGCAAACTAATTTTAAGAACAGACTAAAAGATTTGGAGGTGTGTTTAAATTTCCATGATTAATGTAGAAACTTCAGTGTTGTTTGCACTCATAAGGAAGGTCATGCTAAAGAAAATTAAGAAAGAACACACAAACAGATACAAAAAGGAAAGGTGATGGAGCAACTAATCCTGGATGCTATTTCCAGACACATGAAGAACAAGAAAGGTGGCCAGCATGGATCTCTGAAGGAGAAACAACGTTTAACCAGCCTGATAGCCTTCTAAGATGAGATGACCAACTCAGTGGATGAGGGGACAACAGTGAAGATTGCTGATTTTGACTTCAGCAAGGATTTTGACACTGTCTCCCATAACCATGGATAAACTGATGAAGTATGGGCTGAATTTACTGGAGTGAGTCCAGCAAAACTAGAGGAATGTACGAGGAAAGGTTTAGAAAAACGGAACTGTTCAGCCTGGAGAAGAGAAGCCTTATGGGAAGAACGTATCAATATGCATAAATATCTGATGAGAGAGTGTAAAGTGGATGAAGCCAGACTCTTCTCAGTGTAACCTGGAAAACAATAACAACAACAAAAACCCCTCATAGCCTGGTTCTAATGTCTTCTGAGACCAATTTGTTCTTCGAGTAAGGGGGTCTCAAAAAAAAAGTAAAATATTCCACTCCATTGAACTGACTTAAAGAGTCACACAGATATCTAAGTATCAGAAATTATCTCAACTAGAGATTCTTCAGTTTCTGTAGGTACTCTTGCCCTGGATTTAAACTGGCTTAGTTGGGTCCAGAGAATTATGTAAGTGCAACTGCACATATTTCCATGCAAGATGCAGAGCAGCTCTGCATTAAGGCAATGACAGCCAACTGCTAGACTCTTGTACAGACCAAGAGCAATTTCCCTAAAAAACATATTAGTCAAATACTCTAGCCTGGTGCTTATAGAGCACAACACTGTAGAGACATGACCTTTGGTCCTATGCTGTCTTTTAATGACATCTGGTCAGGATGGTCTGAAGCTTTCCGATTGGAAATAAAGAGCAACCATGTACTGCAGCAGAGGTTGGTTTTCCATCTCTTCTTCGTCCGAAATCCCCTAGTCCTTAACTGTGGAGTGGAGGTACTGCAGACAGAAGGTAGACATTTCAAAAGCTTCTATTTATGTGCTTTGAAAATCAAATCAAAAATATAGTTCCATTTATTATGGTATTAAAAGGAAAGGGGAGTTAACTACACTCTGTATGTCCCTAACTTCACAGGTAATAGGGCTTCAGAAGCTGCTGCATATCTCATATCTACATTTACTTAAAAAGTCAAGGGCTCAGAGTTCTCCCCTTCAGCTTTGCTAATAACAGCGTGAGCTTTAAGGAAAATCTGAGTAAGGCTTTCAGGATAAATGTGCAGTTCCTCTGTAATGACACAAAACCTACATGCAGTTATATCTCTCATTAAATGTCAGCAGTATGTTTAAAATTATGGTGTGAACTTTATACACAGTTTGGATTGACTATAATTTATTTTGACAGCCTGATTCTCACTTATACCTCTTTCAGTTCAAATTACTCTGAAAGTCTTATGGGCTTACTTAAACTGTGTGACGGTTTATTTCATTTCCACTTCAGCCATCCTTACACTGCCTGAGAGAGATGTGTGAATTAGGATACCTTAAGTGTTTTTAAGCAGTGGTGTGGCAAAGACAAAGCATTTGGAAGTACTGCTAAAAATGACACTGCAAAGCATTTTTCATTATTAATTCTTATACTTACACCTTTTGTTAGAAATCTAGACCAATCAATATTTTTGGGCTGCTGATTTTCCAGTTTTCTTCTCTATCCTATTTAAGTACAGATTTTAATTACAGATGGGAGGATTATCTATCACACCCAAATTAAGGTGTGTGAAGTAGAATACAGAGTGAGACTCCAAATTAATTTAGACATATAATCATGTCTTTAAAAAAAAAAAAAAAAAGAAATGATTATTACTCGTGCTAGAATTATTTAGTATTATTCAAACTAAAATCAGAGGACAGTTTTCAGTTAGATGTACTAATTAAGACAAAATATTGACAATATGTTGTTCCATACAAATTTAATTGATGGTATATTCACATCAGACACAGTATGTGTCAAACTTGTCAAATACAGGAGCCTGAAACAAAGCACATAGGAGTGCTTGGTACGCAACACAGGAGAAAGTTTTTCTAAAGTGTTTGAGCACCGGTTTATTCTTATCTATCAGCTTTCTATTATGGAAATTCTACAGAGCAAGAAATACACTGACAACTATCTATCAGCCAAAGTACACTTTTTGTATGATGCAGACAGAAAATAGTATTATGCCTTGAAAGGGGGAAGTATGTGTTTTGTAACTTGTAGTGCCACTGTGAAAGTAGTGAATTAGTGGCTTAAACTTTGCATCGCCGTTCTTTCCTCCACCTATCATTATGGTAATTTCTTGTACAGGTTGTCTGAATCATATAAGTGGCAACATTTATTGCAGCAGAATTTGATGAATACATCCATATTATTATTATTTTTTTCTGACAGCTGCACCTATGTAATAGATTATCTGACTTCTGAAAAGTGGCAATGGTAAAAGAGAGTTGCAGATGGAAAGCCCTCAGACATTCATGTTCTCCTTCTTTCTCTTAGTTCAAGGGAAGAGAGTTTGCTATAACCTTAAAATCCAGAAAAACTATATTGTTAACTTAATGTGTAATAGAGCAGTGCTGACATGAAGTAATCCTGAGTACATTTTGCACGATGTACCTTGGATAACAAGCTCTGTTGGCTGATAGTTCAGAAGGACCTGAATTTTCAATGGAGTGTATAATTGAATTATAACCTGGATGACAAAAAGTAGGAGCATGGTAGCACTTACTCTTTCTTATGTCTAAAATGTCAAAAACATTCAAGTTCTTTTCCCAATGTATTTCTTTATTCTTAATTCTGAAATCTCAATTTTGCATTTCCTATAATCACATGCTTTATAATATTAGTTTTCCTATATGCTCCATTCAATGTTCTCACCATTGTTTATTTTATTTTGGAATATTTGAAGTATATGCTCATCAGCCCCAACTTAACTGGTTAAAAGTTAAATGCTGTATTTGGCTTCTTTTGGACTCTGGAAAAGAAAGGTACCCTCTGGAAAAGAGGGTGTTCCTTCTCAAGCTAGATTAAAAGCACTTTTTCCCCATTAAATGAAAAAAAAAAAATCCTTTTTTTCTCCATACTTGTTTCAACAGTCCATCAACACTGCTCTGATAAAAATTATTCTATATTCCTGTCTTATCTATTCATCATTTTAACCTCTTTGCTGATAAAGTGTTTTTCTATCTCAAATTTGAAATACATTTATGACATATAATATCAAATCAACTTGATGCAACTAATACCAGACTAATAGTTTAACAATTTGAACTTCTTATATGATATTTGAGTTATTGTGAAGTAGTTTTTTTTTTTTTTTTTTGTCAAATTTTGTGACTTACAGTAAAATTATCAAGGACTAATTCCTTCCTCAGTGAACAAGGAAATTGAGTCTGGCAGAAGATAAGGCAGTGACATGATGGAGATGAGAAACTTTAATTTTGTCACATTGGTGTGACAATATTTTCCCTTACTGGTTTACCCAATTCATATGATTCTATTAAGATGCAACAATAATGCAAAATAGATTTTTTTGTAATGTATATTGTTCTAGCAGATATCTCTGTTATTAAACTTTCTTCCAGGCTATAAGGCAACAAGATATGTACTGCTGACATGCAGAATTATATGGAACACATTTAGCTATTTATGTTTGCATGAATTATAGTATCACTGTCTGTTAAGCCAGGGCTATTATGGAAGATAACAGTCCTCACCAATACAAGAACCTGAAGAGGTTGCTCTTTAGTGATTGTATCTGTCTTAGAAGGCTTATATTCTTTCACTTTTATCAGCAGATTTTCATGAGCATTCTAATAATGGTTCTGAAACTATTTTAATGGTCTGATGATAAAATATCTGAATAGTTTCCTATTTATTTTCCTTTTATGAAACATTTTTATTTATCTGTCACTAGCACAATATAAAGCTGAAGATACATGCCTTGGAATAATTTTGAAGTTATGTTTCAACGTTTAAACATTTTATGAAACAAGCTCTGTGATGGAATCAAGTGCAGAAAATACACTTCTTAACAATATGAATTTAAAAATGTTTGCCTGTTTCTTGCACATCTAAGTTTTCCCCTGAACATCCTGTTTTATCATAACAGGGACTTGCAGAACTGAACTTTACATTAAGTACCTGGCATTGATCATTATGCTACTTCTCTCAGGAGACAGACAACGGTTGCTCCCAAGTAAGAATGCTGCAAGTAGAGCCTTGCTGCAAGAAGAGCTCAAGTGACAACTTTAATACAGTTCTGGTAAGCAAATGAGGAAGCCCTTGATTAGTGTGTAGCAGGACAGTAAGTGAAAGAGTATTATGACAATGCACAGAAAGAATATTTAGAATATTATTTAAAAGTGAATGAATATTTTTTTCCATTAATCAGCATACTCCTTTCTGTTGCTTTTCTATCTTTTTGTGACAGTCCCTGTGCATAGGGTGAGGTGGGGCTTCCTGTTGTGATAGTCTTCTGCATAGTTTGCAAAGCGCTGCTGGTCCTGCCAGCCAATCACAGGGTGGTCTGTGAGCACATGGGGCTTGGTATTTGCAAAATGACACCCGCCATGGGCAGAAGGGGGTGGAGTGCACAGGTCTTGTTGACCTTGGGGTCAAGCAAGACATATGACAGCCACTATGGGTGAAACTTCCACCAGAAGTTTGGGGCATGGCACCAACCGTGTCTTTTCTTGGGTAAGAGTGGTCACACTACCCAGGCTACATCAAGGTCCAGGACATCAGTACAACGTTTTCCACCAAACTGAGTAAAAAACAAGGCAGAAATTGAACTGCTTTTTCTTGAAGGAGCCCTTCTTGAAAGAGCTAGTTCAGTGTTGTTTCCTTGGCATCTTACGTTATTGGGACAAAGGTTAGAGCCTGAATTGGGGTATCCCACATTTCAAAAGGTTTCTTCCGATCTCTGCAGGTAAGGGTCCATCATGCATAGGGACAGGAGCTCAAATGCTGTCTTTCAAACAGGTCAGATTTTCAAAAGTGCCGTGGAGACAGACTTTTAAAAGATTTTAAAGTTGCCTGAAATTGTAGGTGGATTTTTATACCTTCTATGTTGCTAAATATCTTTAATTTTTTTTCTCATTCAGTGAGAAAATTTTGCAAGTCTGCCTGTCACTGAATGTCAGCAGGAAATAGTATTACTTTTTCATTATCATTTATAACTGGGTTCATGGCTGTTATGTTAGTAGCTTCTAAGAAACTTGTCCTTTTCACATTGTTAACACCAATCAATCAAGCTGCTGAATTTTATACGATCTACAACTGCAGATTATTTACTTGGATTGTCTGAGAGGCAGTCACATAATACAAGCTTTGTGATATCAATACTCCACAGCAGTCAGAGCAGCATTGAAGTGAGAAAGTCCCAATCTGGTAGTTTAAAGAGGTGGCTGCCATGTGTCTAATCATAGTCTATTAGCTATCGTTTCATTAAAATTCATCATACTCAGAATAATTTAAATCTGTTTAGTGATCAGTCAGGTCTGTGCCATCTGTAATATATTTTTAGCCTTATAAAGGCATCAGTTGTACTGCAAAATGTACACAGTCTTACAGGCAATCTGGTTTATACTTTATATAATAATATAATAATAAAATAAAAGTTTATACTTTTATTCATTGTTGAAAAGGAGAAACTATCCCTCACCCAAATCATGCATTTCCTTTGGCAATAGTTACCTCTAAGGAAGATATCTGTGGCATCCGAAATATATACTACAACATTTGGACTTGCAATTCATTATCCTAGAAAGTAGCATGAAAAAACTTCTCAGAGCCAGGAGAATCAAACCACAATTGTATTCATCAGCATAGCAATTCTGTACTTTTTATACAAAGATCTTTCCATGGACTTTCAAGAATCTCCTTTTCAGTTATCTACACATTTGATGTTCTGTGGATGTGGAAGTTTGGCTTGTCTCATGGCCTTTACTCCCCAGATATTATAGCTTAATTCCTATTAATTCAGCTTCCCTGAAACCAGGGACTATCTGATTATTGAAATGCTTGCTTGCAAAGAATACTGCCCACTTTAAGCTATGGAGCCTAAAGCTGCATCAGACAGGCTCTGACTTCATCTATTGCAAATGCCTTTCACGAGAGCACCGTTTTGAACCAATGTCCATGCCAGTCCACAACATTCAGCTGTGTCACGTAACCAAACCTCTTGGTCTTCTGCAAGCACCACAAAATAGATGTGAATCACACAAAATGACAGATAAGGTCATTATAACATGAAAAGTGACCACTTGAACAATGTTCTGGGCCCTCCCCAGTATGTTGATTCACTAAATTGTTTAAGGGAGGGTAGAACAGGATTTTTGATAGATTTTTAAAGAAGCAATAAGAATATTTGGCGCAGCTACGGGTTGCTTATTGTAGCTATGTGAAGAAATGTTTCTGTCATTTTCATTAATCTTGATTCTGAATGCAGTAAACCCTCTCCCCCCAATGATTAAGTTAAGTATTTCAGAAGCCACTGTGTTGTATTGCTATGGTAACCCAGTGAACCACTGAAGTAATAATTGTGTGCCTGACATATACATAAAGATTTCATTTTCCCTCCAAAACACAATGCTTAATCTTTTCCTACATTCTTTCTCCATGTCAGGGAAAAGATCAGTTTTCTTTAACCTTGCAACATTGTATCTACTCATTTGTCAAGGTAGATTATACTCTGCATGGGTTTGTTTATGTAATTTTGATTAAAAGTCATGATTTGAAAACAGAACATAGCAAAAGTTATACAGTAGATATCACCTGCGAAGTTACACATTCTCAAGAGGACCAAAAATAAAATTGATGTGTGAATGATGAACTGCATCTGGATATGTGCAGTGTGCATCAAATTTGATTGTGCATGCTTCAAAAAATTTGAAATTCAATAAATGTATGTGCTCATATGATTCACTGAATTGAAGTCTAAATTTGAAACTCACATATTGTGCCAAGAACAAAACAAGTGGATTTTTTTTTGGTTCTGTAAATGTTCTCTATTGAACCAATATGGAATCCAAGTAAAAGCAAAAGTTTTATTTCCTTGAAGCCAGTTTGTATGATTTGCTTTAGAAATATGTCAGTACTCGCATTTTCATGCTAACTTAGCTAGCAGAAGCCACTTATGTATTTAAATAGTCACAAAGAAAATAGTATCATGACTTTTGTAGAAAGGAGTATTTATATTTTGACGAGGTTGATCACATTGTAAAAGAAACTACAGTCAGCCGAGAGAAGGAGACTAGAAATAGATTTCTGATTTTTTTTTTTTTTTTTTTGGATTGTGCTTTGTTTTTGGACACAAAGAGGAAACCAGTGAAAGGTCTCACTGGTATGAGACAATGCCTGCACACTGGGTTCTTACTAGCAGAATTATTTATTGCTTTATTTGATGAATCCATGGGTTAAAAGTCAAAACCCTAAATTCTTACTGCAATTAGGTTAAAAAAAAAAAATAGTAGTAGTTTGTTTCCTAGGTGAACTTAGATTTCTTATGTTTCTTCAAGGCTCAGACTACCTCTTGATAGGAACATATAGTATGAATAAACCTGAATCAGAACTCAAACTATTTATTATTTGCTTAGGCTATTGTTGCCTAATCATGCGCTGAGGAATCCCTGAAATCTGTGCAACATCCTACAGCAGCTGGTAGGGAAGGAACACCAAATAACTGTCCTGACTCCAGAAGTCATAGGTCCCCAGCAGATTAAGTAGTAATAAGAAGGAATGTATTTCTTCATGCTTGGAACTCATCTACTGCATTTAATTTCAGCTCAGGGCAATGAATTCTGACTTGAATGTTGAGCAAGAAGGGATGTTTGATACTGTAGACTGCTTAAAAAAACGGGTCCAGCCCCTTCCTTCAGAGTTTCAGTGAAATCCTGAAGTTTTTGAGTTTTTGATCAATTTTATATTCAATTTTCAGGTTTGAAATGAAGTTATACATCTCATTAATTTGTTTGAGAACAATGTATGTTCTGTATCCACAAATATTTTAGCCTGTTTTTAGTACATCTGCATTATCTGCAAACAGTCTTGCATTCAGTTTGTGCAATCACTTCTGAAACCAAGCCTTATTGCTTCCAATCCAAAAATATATTCCAAACTAGGGCTGTTTTTAGATCTTGCTAATGTTATCAGTGGTTCTACTTTCTGAAATCTATGGCTGAAAAATTTGTCAGTAATTCTCAAAAAAATATATTTGTATGCCTAGAGCACTTTTCCCACATTCACTTGACCCTCAACTACACAATACTTACCATAAGTGCTACATTTATTTTGCTTTGGCATATGCACTTGAAACTTGAGGAAAGTGTTCATTAATGAAACTGTATTTTAATATGACAAATTAATTCCCCTTCTATACATTTCACCACCAGCAGCTCAACTTCAGCAAGTTAAACTTTTAAGTTTCACCCCTACCTCAATTTTGGCAATTCTTGTTTTAGTTCTTCATTTCCACTACAATATCACTTTTCCCCATGCTTAATGCCATTAGCTTATAAAAGCTGAAAGCAAGTGTTCATTTAATATTAAGCCATATATAGTTCCCTAAACTGTTTTCAGTGGAAAGCAATACCAGTTCTTTCATTGTTATAGTCTTATTGATGGGACCAAAAAGCCTGATTTGAAAGGTCTGTTTCAGCTTTTTTTTTTTTCTTGATTTCTTATGCAAAACCTTCTCAGTGACCACTCTTTTCTTTCTCTCCTCTCTACTGCTCCCTTTTAATTCCAATATCTTGCTTACAGTTTTCATTAATTTCCTAAAAGTTAAACATTCTAAGTCACAAAACCAGGCTGTAACAGAAAGAACTTTCCACAATCAGGATCATTTAGTCATCAGGGTCATTTAGCCCAGAAGCAACACAAAACTTAGAATTTTACTTGTTGAAAGTAACTATCAGACAAAACAACTACTGTTTTCACAATACATATCCTCTTCCATGCTCCTGACAGTAGAGTCACTGTAGTAAATGGGAAATGTAAAACATAGACACATAATGATAAATTCTTTGAGAGGTGATGTCCAGTGTTCCCCACTAAACTGTGAATAAAGGCATAAAGAAAAATATAGTATAATCAAGTAATCAATAAGCATACTTGGGAGAACAGGAAAGACAAATTCGTATAATATCAGCAGTGATGGTAATAAAAATGCCTCCAACAGGAAAGGAAGGCTAAATATTGCTATTAACCACTAGATTTAAAGAAATAAAAAGGAAAATATCTTTAAAATATACTAGATTTCAATTGCAGACATTCAACTAAACAGTATTCTCCAATCTATATGCCTTTTGGTCAACAATAAGCATGGTAACTTATCTGCATTGCAGTAGATTAAATGAAATTTTAAATCCATAAAAGCTTTTCCTTGGAGTAAGCAAGCATTTAATTCAGGCATTTAGAATGTTGTTACTGACAATTTGTTATCATTTGAACCTCAACCAAAAAAAATACTTGCAAGGAGATGTGCCAGCAAACAAAATAAATAAGCTATGTTGTACCGGATCACTAGTGGGTTCTTGCTATTGTTGATGTTGTTTGTTTGTTTCCTTTAGGGACTGAAGTATAGAGGCTGTTTACACACATGGTAGTTCACTCTCCTACAGTCTAATACCAGGCTAGACTTGCAATATTAGTGGGAGAGAACACAAGCACTGCTGATGCAGGGTTTTGCTGCTTCCTGAGGACCATGTACTGCATTCTCCTGCTGTCTGCCTGAATTGCCTATTAACTCCTGCTGATTGATTCACTTAGCTCTTATCTTGCTCTTACAACGATGCCTACCCTGTGATATATAAGTGCAAGACATGGTGATATTGTAGATTTGATTATCAAATGATGTGCTCATTCTTTGAAGAAGAAAACCACTTGCCTATGGCAAGAGCATCACCTGCTGTTGGATGAGGAATCAACATCACAACTTTCTGAGATAACTAAATTCTTATTTTATTTTTTCAGGGTAACACAGCTCAATGTGCAGATCAAGACAGAGAAAAAAAAACAGATAGCTCATGCTGAATTGTTTTGTTATTGTTATTGTTGTTGCTGTTTTTCTTTTCTTTTTTTTTTTTTTTTTTTTTTTTTGTTGTTGTTTTTAATAAGATTACCACATGCTGGCAAATAAACATTGGAAAGATAGCCATTTTGTGGTCCCAAATAATACTGAAGTATGCATATGGCTTTATCACAGTCATATGTTAGGATCTCTGGTGTCATCTTTACACAGAGAAAGCTGAATATTTTGATGTTTGGGACTTTATATTTTTCCAAAATATAAAAGAAGACTCAATCCATACCACAAAAAAAACTTGTAAGCTACTATTAGAATTAATCCCTCTTTGGATTTGTAAATGAACATTACTGATGATTTATAAAAAGATTTTTTTTCCATATCAAATATTCTAAGTCTTGGCTTAGAATCACATCTAAGAACACTATTTTTAAGTTTAATAATCATGCATAAATGTCGTTTTTTTAATGAACAAAAACTTCTCTTTTTTATATCTTATTGGTTGAAAGATGCTGACAAGAGAGACTAGGTTCAGACAAAAGCAACAGAAATGATTGCAAGAATCGAGTGATGGGTAAAGATTAGAAGATTCAAATTGTATAGCTTGGCATCAAAAAGACTAATGAAATTTATGAGAGCGATCTAAAACTATTTGGCTAACTAATCCGAATAATAAGAGGTAAATTAATTAAGCTCCTCCTAGTGTGGTGTAGCTATCATTAATAGGATGAGCTTAATAAAAGAGAATATTTAGGCAGTATACCAGAAAAAGTCCCTTTTGGGCTAGTCATTAGGTTATGGAATAAGGTAATATACCGGTTTATCATTAAAAAACACATAATAGCATAAAATAATTTTATTCAACATAAATTCCATTTTTTTCCAACAAAGTACATATCCAAATCTCTAACCCCTGAAAATTAAACCACCCAAGAAAGGATGCAAATTTTGGGATTCTTCTGACATAACATTGAGATATCTAAACATTAGGAATTCAGCCTAACTAGTCATCTTAATCGCCTCTACTTTTCATGGTGAGAGAAGCTTACAGAAGACAACTCATCCACACCTAAAATCTGAATTGCCTTCTCTCCATCTAGAATATAAAGAGAAATGAGGTGGCTAGCTTTGACTTTGGAATCACTAATAATATGATGACTATAATATGATATTCTATGTTGGCTGCCCAAAATGAGACCCAATATTACTTTGAAAAGCGATTACATGAAAAATCATAAATTAAGCAGGATCATGCGGTTTCAGAAATGAGTCAGGATATCTTAAAATAAAATCTTGCTGTGACAGAAAATAGGCAAACAAATTAGGTAGGTTTAATAGTGTCTAAATTCTCTTGACAGCTGAAGAATACAATCAGAAGCCTTCCTCATCTGCTTTATTTTAGAACATTTGGTACTTCATTTCCCAGGAAGTCTAACTATGATTATCTACCCATGCCCTCATGATTATCCTTCCCGCTATCACCCTTCTCACTATCACGTTTTTCCTAATTACTTCCTTGAGGTTTATTTCCATTTTTGTGTGTGTGGTGATAGTTATATATGCACTCCCCTTAACTAAAATAGATATTGAAAGAGATAACTGACAGTAGCAAATCTTTGTCAGCATTTACATGAGAAATCCAGCATGTTTTTGGATTATACATTGCCTTGGAAATGCACTAAACCCATTGACCTATAGTGGCCTGAACCTTGGCTTCAGTCACACGTAGTTATACTTTATCCTTTCCAAAGTTTCCTTTGAAGTCTTTTTCTAATATTCAGTTTATAGCTTTGATCTGCTGTGTTTCCATGCAAATATCAGCCCGCCCCTGCAATCTCTCACTGATTTGCAGAAACCCAGAAGACTCTGGAGCTTTTGTAGAAATCAAGCTGTATCTGGTTCAAGCATTTCTGGGCCTTTCACTACATCTGGGGATCCCCCCTCCCTCACTGTTTTGCTTTTCAGAGCCCGTCTCTGTGCGCTCATTTTGAACTGTCTGATGAAATCTCAAGAAGGTACAAGTTCTTACTGAATTAAACTACTTCTCTATCTGTAGTGGTTCTCTGCTAGATATTCATTCTTATGGAAACAGGAAGTGTTTGCTTGTTTTTTTATGTTTTACGTAAGCTTTCTCATGCTTTATTTGCTGGTTTCCTAAGTGGTTCTGTGCTAAGCCACCACCAGGTATTAAATAGTTTCCTGACTGTAGCTCCCTTACAACATTCATGTAAGGCAGAAAGGTGGAAAAGTCCCATACCCTAGCTGTAGATAGTTCATAACTTTTTTACTTCTATACCCTTTACTTAATAGGTGTATCATCTTGCACTTGTCAACATTTAATTTCTTATATATCTGTTACACCCAACGTTTTAAGTTTTTTTCTTTGTTTGTTTTTGGCACAAAAGGACAAAGGATTGTTTGGGTTCTTCCAGCACATGTCATTAGCATCCCTATAAGCAATCTTTAATTTGCTTCTCATGTACTAAATTTCTATGGAGCTCATTAATAGAATTAGTCACAGGTGGTTAATATATATGTGCATACTCCTGTTACTTCAATCCAATGAAAATATACTGATTCAAACACTGAAATATTTAAATGCAAGTTTTCTCACCTCATATAATAAAATTAAATCTCTAAAAACAAAATTAAAACTCTTTAGAAATAATAAATTGCTTTAATGTACAATGAATTCCTAACTGCAAGCATCAAATATGGCTTTGAGAAAACAACGTTTGCAGGAATTTCTCCACTAGAGGTCTCTAGAGAAATATAAGTAGCACCATTCAAAAATTAGTACAGATGTTTTAGGCTTTTCTTATTGACACTTTTCTGATTTTGTTGAAGATAAAAATCAATGCTTGTCCTATATATCTCTCAGATATTTCTTTGGATATGTTCTTCCTCTGTGGATAAGAAAAAGTTCTACTACTAATCATTAAAATACTTGCACAGTTTTAATGAGTTTTATAATTAAATTTTCAACACCACATCCTTTAGGAAATACAGTGTTGCAAAAAGTAGCTAGCCAAAGAAAGAAAAAGATGGTGGTCTAACTACATTGCAAAATTACTGAAGAGCAATTTAAAATAAATAAAATAGTGATGATCACAGATGAACCTATTGTTGATTCACCAGAGCTGTATTTTGGCTTGCAAGTTAGAAAATTTTGACATGCTATTCATGAAGCCATTATATCACAGGCAAAACAGAGTCTGGTGTCATTGTTTATTTTTATACTTGTGCTAACATAAACGTAAATAAGGAATAGCATTCATGTAGCTGGAGTGTTTTTTCTTCTTTTCATTGTCTGGTTGATGAGATTTAAAACAGTCATTTCCAGTTAAAGATCATCTTTATCCATGTTAGGATCTGTGTACTTTTTTACACTGCTTAGGAAACCAACAGTGGTTTAGAAGGTTTACAGAAAGTCAAGGTTACAGTTACTACATTTTTACATATTTATGTATTTACATTATTACATAAATATCTACATTATTACATTTTTCTTCTAGCTATTTTATTTCAATTAACCTTTGTATCTGAATTGACTCATTTTTACTGACATTTGTTTCATTAAATATAATGATGTCACCAAGGAAATCAAATCAACATTCATTTTCTTTTGATTTGGTCAATTAATGACTCAGTATTTGGATATGTTCATCAGCATTTTCTGTACTATCTTAACTTATCTACCACAGCTTAATATATAGTAATTCCTTAGGCTTTTTCTTCTATACCTCTGGAAATGGGAGCTTTTCGAACATTAATTGGCATTCTTTATATGGAAACTGGAATGAATGAACTTGCTGTCCTTATTAGTTCCCACTATGTACAAAATCTAGGACAAGTGGAACAAAGAGAACGGTATAATAAGAGCTACTGGTTCAAGAGCTGAGACCTTTGGCACCTCTTCACCCGCCACAAACATTCAGACATAATTAACCCTAACAACTAGGGTTCTCTGCAGTAGCAACTGGATCTTTGATCAGAAATCTGGAAAAAAAAAATGGAATATTTGCTCTGTCCAGGCTGTTCTTTCTGAAACTGTGGTGGCTAGGTGGGAGCTCAGTGCATGGGTAAGCAATCACTTCTACTCTTTTTTTTTTTTTTTTGAGAAGACAGGTTACTGGCAGGGAGCTAGATTTGCTCAATGTTTTGTGCACTTTGAACCTTCCATAATGTTTTGTGCTTCTTTTGCAATACAGTATATTCTCTAAAGAATGGCTCCCACAAGCATCAAAATGCATTTCTGTCCACCTTCTGTCATATGAGGGATGCGTAACCAGAATTATTGTTTTAATCTCATTACAGATGTTCTTTTGACAGAGCACAAATTAAATGAACAAAGTTTCCCATTAATGAAGGCTCTCATAATTTTTCCTTAAAAAAAAGAAAAAGTATGTCGTTATTGATTTTTCACCTTGTTTTGGCTTTTAGTTCAACAGACAAGGAAAAAAAACACTGTGGTATCATGACATATGTTGCAGTTTCAAAATGACCACATCACTGCATAATAGGCACCGAACAACAGACTAAAAAGCAAATTCATGCATAGCTAATAGAGCACTAACCAAAAGGGTTACCAGACCACAGTTGTTAAGTGGATATAGTTATCTTAGTACCCACTGAACAAATAGCTATACCACAATATTTACAAACATCATCTGTAGCCCTAAACAGTGCAAAATACCAAATTTGGTGGTTGATTTGAACAAAGCAGAATGAGCAGAAAGAAGCCAAGAAATCTTCAATATTCATTGAATCTTGAAATTCTGAGACTTCATTGTTGAACAAATTTAAAGGATTATCCTTCAATTTTCTCACCTATAAAAAAGAGAAAAAAAAAACACAATTGACTGAGGCCAACTGGCAACTCAGCTGTAGATAGATGTCAAAATGGTTATATTTTTCAGAGGCTCTCTTGCTGCCAATAGATAAAAGATTTGAGATAAAAGTTCTGAGAGGAACACAAGGAGGACAACAGTGGATTCCCTTTAGAGCTTGTACATATGCTAGTTGACCCATCATCCCCATGAGCTGATCTGAAGGTGGTGATTTCAGACCTGCAGTTTGCCTGAACTCTTACACAATTTAGAGGTGCTGGTACTGCTGTGAGCTCTCCCCTATCATTTGCAGGTAGGAGGAGAATAGGCTGAAGAAAAAGGACACTCTACCAAATGTTCCTCTTTTTTAACCTATTTGTCTGTTTACACCCAACCTCACAACCATGAAGTACTGTAGTTACTCTAATTATTAAATATCTCTCTATATATGTTTAAATATATGTATGCCTATTTGTAGTCTATACCTATAAAGATATCTGGGAAATTCTCACTGTCTCTGAGAACTGCTGCCTGCCCCTTTTGTCTCTGTCCTAAAATAAGAGAGGTCAGTCCTAGGTGTGCCACCCCAGTACTGCATCCTTTTCCCATTATTTGTATAATTATTCTGATTTTGAGGCAGCAACTGCAGCAAAGTATTGCCATTACAGACTGACTTATTTTCATAAAGATCTGAAATGAACTATAGAATCACAGAATCATAGAATCATTAAGGTTGGAAGGGAACTTTAGAGATCATCTAGTCCAACCTCCCTGCACACGCAGGGTCACCTACACCATGTGGCTCAGGACTGCGTCCAAGCGGGTTTGGAAGATCTCCAGAGAAGGAGACTCCACAGCCTCCCTGGGCAACCTGTTCCAGGGCTCTGTCACCCTCACTGTCAAGAAATTTTTCCTTAAGTTCCTGTGGAACTTTTGATGCTTCAGTTTGTGGTCGTTTCCTCTAGTTCTATTGGTGGCCACCACTGAGAAGAGGCCGCCCCATCCTCCTCACTGCCTCCCTTGAGGTCCTTATAGACACTGCTCAGGTCTCCTCTCAGCCTTCTCTTCTCCAGGCTGAACAGGCCCAGCTCTCTCAGGCTTTCCTCACAGGGCAGATGTTCCAGGCCCCTCATCATCCTTGTAGCCCTGTGCTGGACTCTCTCCAGTAGTTCCACATCCCTCTGGAATGTGGAGTACTGGGGGTACCCAGAACTGGACACAGTACTCCAGGTGTGGCCTCACCAGGGCTCAGCCTTTACTGGTGTCTTCAGTTATTCCTCCGCAGGTGCAGGACCTTGCACTTGGTCCTGTTAAATTTCGTAAGGTTTCTCACCGCCCACTTGTCCAGTCTGTCCAGGTCCCTCTCTCAAAATGTCCCTCTGTCCAGGTCCCTAAATGTCAAAAACGTATATATTTAAAAACACTTCTATATGAATTTTTTCCTTTATGTGAAAATTACAAACTCCTGGATTGCAGTCCACACACCAAATGTCCCTGTAGTTTTGTGCCTATAACTCCACCTTTCTGCTTCTGTTCCCTATCAACAGCTCAGAATTACATTTTCTCTCTGCTTCACAAGAGGACCAAGGTCTGTGCATAAACAAGTATGTTACTCAAACTTTCAGAAAGTCAGTGATATGTGTGTGGCTACATAAAGCTCTGAATAAATGCTTTCTGTAACAGCAAGTATTATTTTTAGAATATGAATATTAAGCATTTGATGATGTTACTGATTCATAAATAGAATGTGTGCTCATAAAGCTTGTTGCTTTCTCAAGATACAAGTGCTGTTCCAGTTTATTGATGACAGCACTGTTTGGGACTGTCATGAGCTTCGCTGTATAAACATAGCTGATAACCATAAAGACAAGGGATAGCAAAGTATAGCAGTACAATTCTTATGGGAAGCGACAGCATCTTCCTCTGGGTTTAAACAAAACCTCACAAAATGATCCCAACTTCTGATGACTTCTGTGCTATAAATACCAAATCGTAAGTCAATGCTTAAACTTCTCAAACTTTTTTTGCTGTTGTGTCAGCAGAATAAAATGCTAAGCCTTCTGTAATGAGGAAGAAATTAGTCAAAACAGGGTGGAAAAAAAAAGCATAGTTTATGCGGTTAATGTATGGTATTAATTTAGCTCATTGAAGTTGGCAGCTAGCGCTGCTCTTCTGAGGAGGGTGGTACAAAGTTTCAGGTTGTTCCTGAGGTTCCCTCCCACCACCTTCCAGCATGTATATAAATTGTCAGCTCTCCAGACCCTTTGCCAGTTCTCTCGTCTAGTGTTGCCAGAAGCAATAGAGGACTAAAGATGAAGATCCTTTCCTTGTTCGCGTTTTCCGCTTTTTTATTGTCTGCTTTTAAAGAAGCAGATGCTTCTGCTCACTATGACAAGATTTTAACCCACAGTCGAATAAGGGCACGCGATCAAGGGTAAGTACTTTTTTTTAATACATATATATAATATATATTTTAAAAAGGAGACTTTTTAACCTTTCTTATCCCAATATTAAATGTGATTTGTGCACTATGAATTCCTTGTATGATTCAAGTAAAGTTTTTTTTTTTCCTAAATTAATTATTATATTAACTATTTCACAAGTTAAAATAAAACATAAAACTTTCTGGGCAGTTTCACAGACAGGATATGTCTCTGAAATATATATATGTTAAACTTCATATATATTTGTTGAATTTCATAAAATCTAGACAAATCTAAAAAAAAACCACTTAGCACATGTATTTTACTATAACTTAAGTTAATTACAGCTCACAGATAATATAAGGGGGCATCCGATATGGTTAATACTTAATATCAAATGTTTTGATAGAACTGACACCTAATCCAAGGCAGTTATTCTCTTTATCCTGTGCTGATGAAGATCATGAACTCCCCTTGAGCCGTTTCCAGCACGGGGTTATGCACTGGGGATCCCTTTGTGAAACATCTGTTCCCACTAGAAGGGACAAGGGGACAAAGCCCTTGGTGAGGCAATCGCCAGTCAATGCTGGCAAGCCAAGTGGTGCAGGCAAATGGGATTAATTTGAACAAGTTGTGTTGGGGAAACAAATGTGTCTAAACACATTTTCTTGCAATAGCAAAAGATATTCTGTGGAGGAGGATTATTTATTATTCTATTGTTTTTTGTTGTGTTCCCCTACCCTGTACATTGTGAAGCACATGCGCTAACTGTGAACTGCTGAACTTTTGTACTATAAAAGCATATTCACTAGTAACAAAATGCTGTTTTGCTTCTTCAGATTTGATCTTTAGTAATTCTGCACTACCATGCTAAGGAAAAGATTCTTCTCATTCGAAATCTCTGACTCCTGCTATTTACATGGCATTTTACCCTTTGGTTCCCAGTAATTCCCAGAATGTTTACTTAGGTGCCTGCGGTATGTCAAACAGTTGGTACTCAAAATAGCTGATTGGCTTCCAGAAGACAGGGCTTCTTTCCTTCTGCATAAAGCAGTCACTTTTCTTCCCCAATTCCCCATGGCCCTCAGCAGCACAGATGTGCTCAAAATGAAGCCTTTAGTGAAAAGAGCCTGATGACATTCACAGCTGAGCCCCTGGTGACTGGTAATTCAAGTTTTTTTTAGAGGGGGAACGGAGTGGAATGTAAAGCATATTAAGTTTGGCACAGCTGGCAGTCGCTGTCCATCGGGGGCAGAGGGACAAGCCAGAGTGAAGGAATCACCTCCCCACAGCAGGGTGGGATGTCCAAGGAGGCCAGCTGGGCAGTCCCAGCAGCTTGCACTGCGCTTGCTGAAAAATCCCACTTGCCAAAAAGAAGCCAAATGCCTGATTCTCACTCTTGCTCACTAAAGACTGTACTTGCTGATATTTTACATGTTAAGTTTTAGAGAAGTGTACAAAAAAACTCTTTTAAAAAATATCTCCCATTTTCCCCTGTAGCCCAAATGTCTGTGCCCTTCAGCAAGTTATGGGAACGAAAAAGAAATATTTTAGCACTTGCAGAAACTGGTACCAAGGAGCCATCTGCGGAAAGAAAGCGTAAGTATCCTATGTTTGAAAGCAGAGCTAATATAATGGACTATTAGAAAATCCTCCTTTTGTCAGGGGCAGACTGCTTTTCTATTTCAAATGCACGGGCCAGAAAAGTTCACTTCATAGGTTTACAGCATTTCAGCTTCTCTTTAGCTGCTCTGAAACCAGCTGGATAACTGACTCAATAACTGTTGCCAAAAAATAATTGCAAAAGGAGTAGAAAGCCTGAAAATGACAGCACAATGTGGGGTTCTTTTCTAAGTTCAAAGCACTTTCAGACATTAGATGCAGCAATACTTATCTGAGTGAAGCACTTAGGAGTTCTATTTTTAGCGTGAGACACGAGGATAAGTGACCTGCACAAAATACAGCGGAACGTCATAGGCAAGCTCTGAAACGGACTCAACTCTCCATTGAACAGTAGTGTGCTCATACTGTAGCTTTCCACACATACAAAACTCAGAGCATACTTGGGAACATAGGCCTCTTTAGTCCGCAGTTTGGGCGAGTTTGGCATTCTGTTGAAATCTGTGTATACAGCTGTGTTTTAGTTATTGCCTCTTTTCACAGTTCAAGTCTTGGCTTCCTCTCTGTGGAAGAGTCAATAGCACCAGTCATTGCTTCCGCTTCAGGGAATGAATGCTCAGAAAATCCCAGCCGAGTCTCTGCCCCACTTCTCTCACCTAGAATTCAGCAATTTATCACAGAGAGATATTTTTTACTCATTAGAATAGTGTTTTTCTAGGGCACCACATATTCTCTTGCTGCTATGCAATTGCTTGGACAACTTTTGCCTTTCTCCTGTTGTCACAGGAAATCTCTACATTCATTTTCCCTTTCAGAGCATCCCGAGAGATGTAGGGTAACAGTTTCAGAAATATTTAAATGGATAGGGAATCCAGGCTTCATTTGCTACAATGACTCTGTGCATTAGGAATATGCATGAATATGCCAGTTATATGCATGATGAAATTAATTCAAATTAAATTAAATTTAGATTTAAAAAAACACTTCACATCAGCTGTAGGTTTAGATATTAATGTAAGGTGGAAAAAAAATTTCTTTCCATGCTACAGTCTTCCTCACAGGAAGTTAATTTGAAATAAGAGTGGCTACAGGAAGTGTTAGCCATATAAACCAGGCAAGGATGCAACCTTTTGTAAACGAACTCTTAGATTCTCTTGAAAATGTTTTCCTGATCAACTTTAAATTCCTAAATAAATTCAAATGGAGACCTTAAACAAGAAGTGGCTGACATTTTACAATATATTGGACTCATGCTATTGATTTCCTAATTGTCAAAGTCAAGAATAAATAGCATGTACATTTTCTAGCCTATCCTTCAAGTTTAAAAGTGTTTCTAAGTATATCCAAAAGGTGGTGATTCTAGAAAAAGAAATAAAATAGAACAATCTCTTTGACTTTATGCAATTACCCATAGCTCATATTCAGTCCAGGTGAACTTTTTCAGACAAAATATCTGTCAACTGAAAATGTTAGATTTTGTGATTTTATGTGAAATTCATTGAATTTTTCTTTTCAGAAAGTTAAAGAAGTTTATTTTGACAACAAAGATAGGTGCAAACACAGTCTGATTTGTGCTAGGGGATTGAGGGCACAAGCATGATGTAATAACAAGCATATTTGACTCTGATTATGTAATACGACCTAGAGTTTGCAGGCCATACCAGCAGTGCTAATATGGGAAGTGCCCTGCATTCCCTCACGCTCTCCTCTGTGCATCTACATCTACATATATACAACAATTTTTTAATGATAAAAAAAAAAAGTTATTTCCTATTTAAGATTGTCATTTTGCTAGAAAATCAACCTTTTATTTCATTTTAAATAGTTCATCTGTCCTGGCTTAATATGTGTGTGTGTGTGTGTGTGTGTGTATAGATATATATTTCTTTTGGGGCATGCTCCCTATATTTAATGAGGTATAACTAATTAAATCTCCCAAATTGTGACTGTACATGAGAGATGCCTGCAGTAATGACTTTTGCACTGCTAAAATCAATAGTGTGAATTTACAGACAGTAGTCAGGCAAAGACCTGAAGTGCGTTTGCACTGCAGTTTCTACTGCTCCTGGTGGGTGGAATTCCTGAAAAATGCTATATGTCATAACACAGTGTTGGAACGGATCTTTTGAGAAAAGACTGAGGAAATATGTAGCCGGAGGAAGTTGTCTCCTGTTTTCTTTCTGAGAAGATGTTTTGGCTACTCTGGCAGCACACCAGAAATTGATGGAGTTGAGTTATACTTCCAATGCAATGAGGCACAGACTCCAGCACCGTGTCTCTCCTTTCAAGTACTGCCATGGCTTTGAAGTCTAAACTCTAAAGTCAGTCTAGACATAAGGAATGATATCATGGTCTCATCAGAGCCGAAAAAAGACTTGACTTTCATCAGCTGAGTTTTCACCCTTCATTGAATGACTTACTTCCTTAAGGAGGTGGAAGACAGCAATAACATTAAGCTAGACAGAAGTAGCAGATGTAAAGCTGATCTTCATACAACTGAAGCGATTCTTCCAAACCCCCAGAGATATCTTTGGAACATGATTTGCTATCTAGAATACTAACTAGTCAGTTGCTCCCCTTTTGATTTTGGCTATGTTTTATAAGCAATTCCAGACAGGTCTGAGTGTTTTTTTGTTGTTGTTGTTGTTATTTGTTTGTTTGTTTGTTTTTTCATACAAATCACACATAAGGTTTGGAGCTTTGGAGATTTGAGGATGAAAACAGAGATAAGTTTCCAGTCAAACTAGACTGTATCCCATCTCTATCTTCAGTTTTTTGAGGCTCTATAATTTTATGGGTTTTATTGGGATCTTTCCTCCCCCTCCAGAGGGCATTATAGTACTGACTTCCCTTTTTCATCACTGCATGTACTGTAAACAGTCCAGAATATTTAATCTTTCAGCAAAGTCTGCCATACCACTGACTTGTTTGGCACTACATTTTATTCCACTACAGACACATTAGGTAGAAGGATATTTCCTGAAAATGATAGAAACTGAAACTTGGATATTCTCAAAACTGATGTTGGAGAACAACTTATTCCTGTGGTTTTATTCCTAGATAGATGTCATGTCTTCCCATAAGCCAAAGTCTGCTCAGAGCGCTGAGCTGAGAGGAATTCATTGCTTTACTGAGCTGTAACAGTAACGAGTTACGCAAAGAGAGATACCTTCACATGTCAGGAAAAAAAAAAATGTTTGAAGCAATAGTTTAGACACGGTGGGCCATGATTAGATGGTGATTTTGTTCACCTTACTCATGGGAATTTAGAGGAAGGTAGGCTGAAAGACATTTTCCACAGCCTACATAAAGCCCTAAGGAAGAAACCTGCTACAGCCAACCTGTGGAAGACACTGAGCAGAGGGACTTGGGCAGAACTTGAACATAGCAGGCTACAGGAAAATATCACCTATGTTCTCACTTCTCTTTTGACACTCTTACAGATGCACAAGTACTTAAAGAGAGGCTAGAGGGGAAAAACAATGCTCATAAGACTAAGTTAAATTATAGAACTTCTGGTATTTTTATGGCTATAATAGGACATCTGGTATAACTTAGTCTTAGCTGTTAATGGAAATCAGCAAACATTGCTAAAGAGGTTACTTCAACAAAAAAATAGCACTAATCCAAAGAACAAGGTTTTTTCTCATTGCCAATATCAATACTAACTATTCCCCTCTAAATTTATGTGTGGTCTGTAGAATGTTAATTTGAGATTGTTCTATCATTTACATTTCTCATCCACTGCTGTAATTTTCCAAATGGGATCCAATCTAAGGATTTGCTAAAGTAGAAGTCTTTACAGAGGTGGCCACTAATAGATCTAGAGGTAATGGCCACAAACACCAAAACACCAAAAGTTCCACAGGAACTTAAGGAAAAAATTCCTGACAGTGAGGGTTACAGAGCACTGGAACAGGTTGCCAAGAGAGGCTGTGGAGTCTCCTGCTCTAGGTGACCCTGCGTGTACAGGGAGGTTGGACTAGATGATCTCTAGAGGTCCCTTCCAACCTTAATGATTCTATGATTCTGTGATTCTGTTGGATGAGAAAGCTTCCACTCTATTGTAGAAAACATTTTACCACCGTGCCAGAAGAAACAGATGAGTTCCACAGCTTATCTGAATAAACTAATAAGTACTGTGTGAACCAAGGATATAAAGAGGACTTAAGATAGCCAAGCTCTGCCTCCTTTTCCTTTAATTGCTTAATATAGAATATATTAAGCATGCAGCATTATGCATCATCTGAGTAACTGCTGTCTTCTTATACTGAATGAGCAGAGTAATACAAATGAGGATAAATTATAGTGGTACTTCCCCTGGATACTGCATCTGTACAGGAGCATTTCTGAGGAACTGCATCTTGTATCACATTTTAACTGGTTCTAACTTTGTCTTGTGATCTGCCTAACAAACCCCGCTTCTTCCATTTCATCTTCCTGTCCAATATTTTGAACACTGATGATACATGGACTTTTTAATTGTAATCAAACATGAAGGTCATGAATACTGTAAGTAGGAAGTTATAGTAATTCAAATTGATGCCTGAAAAATATTGCACTTTACATTACAATTCATATGGTAAAAAGGGCACTGATCTTGTAATGCTAGGCTGGAGGAGCATGGTCTTGGTTACCTATGTTATTCAGCAAGTTTTCTGCATTTCATTAGTTGTTTCATTGTTGGATATTGTAAAAAGAGTAAATGGGTCATATTTTATGCTATGTTTATAAGTCAGCTTCCGCTTTCCTTTATCCAAAAGCTAGTTAAGACTGCAATCTTCCATTATTGCCTGAGAGTGGAGGCAGGGTCCTTGTGAGGGGGAAGAAAAGAGTATTTTCTCAGGAAAAAGCAGTTCACACAGTTGGGAGTACATTCTAATGGGTGTTTCTGCTGGACAGTTTCCTTTAGTTGGATTTCTTTTTATATTAGCTTTTGGCAGGGATGCCGCTGGGAGGAAGGATGCAAGGTTAATTTCCTCATTAGCTGTAGATTCTATAGCCCAAACTGTGCACTCTTTTTTGCTTCCCATGAGACAGTCATTCATTAAATAGTCATACAGATATGTTTGTAAAAGAACTACACAAGCCCTTTTGTTATATGTCATGTCTTGACTGAAAAGATACATGTGCCAGAAAGGTGAATACGTCATGTGTATACATGCGTGTATGTATATATGAGAAAACAGAGACAAAACATCAAATTTTCAAAGCACAGAGAAAGGGAGTTTTTTTTAAAAAAAAAAAAAAAAAACTATATTCTTTGCCAGTACTATCAATTTGTTCTAAATTATAGAATTATGAACCTCACTTTTAAAAACATACTTTGTAATTCTATTGCTGTCCCAGTCTGCTTTCATCTTCTAGTCTCTTCAAATAGTTTAGATAGTGAAGTTGAAGTCCTATTTTTCATTTAAATAAGCTTTTCAGTTCAGTGTGTTTGCAACTAATATTTTGTCAGCTTTAGCTTATTAAAAATGGGAGAGTCCTACACAGATGCCACTGAAAATCTCCAGTTTAAAAGTTGGAATGTAGTGGTAAAGACTCAGCAAAAATTTTCAAGAAATTACTGTTTAGAAATCTAGTACTGCCAGTATCAGGCACACATACGCAAATAAACCTATTAAGTAAAACTAGGATTGCAAATTGTCCTTTTGGTTCAGTGTATCATAATTTGAAAAGAAATAACTGAAGCCTAAGTTCTGAAGGTTATAAATTTCATTTTAAGTTTCAGTAAGATAGCATAATTTGTTGGCATTCTTTCTCCTGAATAGGCCAAAATCAACTCTGCAATATTCCATGGCTTTAGTGAAGTTGTGCTTTCTTATAGAAGAGCAGAATTTGTCAATCATGTCTGTATTAAAGCTTCTGTTTCTGTCATATTGATTAATAAGATATTATGTCTTATAACACTTTCAATGTTCAGTTGGGTGTTACAGTATGAAATTAGGATGATTAGTCCCAGTTTGCTGTCGTGTGTAGTTTACACATACTCAAAAATGGAGATATCTTATTACCATCTTCATATAACAGTTCCTGGCCCCCTGTATTGCTAAATTCTCATCCATGCTATGTTAATGTATGCTTCCATCTCTCTTCCTGAATTGTTGCACTCTGTTTTACATCCTCACTAAATCTACCAGTGAATTTCCTTTTGTCTCTAGACATCCTGTTTTTATTGGTTTCCTACATCCTTCTTCATGGGCTGATTTATGTTAAAAAAAAAAAAAAAAAAATGTGGTTGTTTGTAATTAGTTCTGTCCCTGATTCTTGAGCATCTTCAAAGTTTTCCTTGGTATCCTAAATCTTTGCCATCCCATCTTCTGTTAGCGTCTATCTGTGGGACCTTCCCCTAAATACCTGTTGTGTTTCTATATCCATTATGTAGATGACCTCACACAGTTCTGTTATTTTAATTTCTGTTCAATTTATATTTTCCCACTACAGCCCTGCTGCTATGACTTCCACTCATTATCCCCATCATCTTTATTCCTGCCATTCCTTCATCTCAACTAATCTTTTCAGAATAGACCTATCAAAATAATTTTCTTCAGCTTATGTTCTAGTCATGACATCTTTTAATAACTCATTGCGAGCTCTGCATCACCTCTCATCCTCTTCCCTAGCATTTAGTCTAAACTTAATGACTGCAGTCCTAGTGTAAATTCAAAAGTCCTGCATTTAATACACAGTATGCTACAACCAATTAGTAGTGCATATCAGAAAAGCTTGACTGAAAAAGAAGGGATGAAGAACTGGAGAATGTTTACATAGCAATGCAAAATGAGTAATAAAATAAAAATGAGAATAAATTCAATATATTTTTTTCATGGATATTATTTATCTGAGCCTTCATCTTTACTCCACAGAACTGTCCTATACGAATGTTGTCCTGGCTATATGAAGATGGATGGTATGAGAGGATGTCCTGCAGGTACAAGCTTATTTTCATATGAATGAGGCTGTATACAAGAAGCATTGTGACACAGGAGAATTTAAAAGAGATATGAGTGCCTCTGTTAAGAATTGTTGCTTGAGAATATGCAACTGCATTTCTGTATACTCAACTTAAAAGTCAGCCTGCATTGAATTTGATCTTGTTGGAAGGAGTGGAAAGGAAGACAGGAGTTTTTAATTTCTCTTACCTGTGCTATTATATTTTGCATAAATAAACCTAATAGCATTAGGAAAGAGTCATCAGAAGTGGGATGTATTTCCTAACTTTAGATTCCTATATCTAAACCATCTTTCTGTAGTCAGTATAATAGAACTTGCCATATCTAAGCCTGAGTTAATCTTGTTTAGATGAATTCATCTAACTTGGGATGTTTACATTAGGATGAGGTTAGTCACATTCTAAAATTGCCTTTTCTTTTCTATGACTGTAAAAAGAGCCAAGGATAAGTAGCTCACATGCCTTTACCTAATATATAATAGATGACTAATATAATAATAGATGCCTGGAATAAGGAGACATATCTCCTATTCTCACAGAGCAGTGTTTTAAATATGAGACTACAGCCATTCTTTATTCTCTGGCTGATTTAGCATGTTCATAAATCACATACTGAAAAAATAGCAAGAGTCCTCAGAGGAAGAATGCCCAGATGCTGCGCACCCCTTTGCAGTTTTGGGGATTATGGAGGGCATTTACTCTGCTTCTCCTCCCAAAGTCCTAAAAGGACAAGCTGCTGTTTCTAGTTGAGACAGTATAAAGCAAAAAAATTTTTTTTCTAAGAAAATTAATACAATATTTGTTTTTGTGTGATTCAACTAATTTTTCAGCCCTTTAAACAAAAATAAGGCAAGCAGACGTGTTTGAATGGATTTAGATTATATTGACAGTGCATTTTTAATCCTAGTGTACTGCTTTAATATTAAACAACTTCATAAAACCTATTGTCCAACCACAGCAGTCAAAGTAGATTTGCTTGTGAGAAACTGAATGAAGAATTTACAATATTCTTGTCTCGTGTCTGTTTTAGTTGCTCCTATTGATCACGTTTATGGTACCCTTGGTATTGTGGGAGCTACCTCCACTCAGCAGTATTCTGACATGTCAAAGTTGAGAGAAGAGATTGAAGGACGAGGATCGTTCACATTCTTTGCACCAAGCAACGAAGCCTGGGAGCAGTTAAATGCGGTAAGAGAATCTGTGTGTGTGTGAGTAAGCACATTTCTCTTTCAGCTAATGTTCTTCTGTAAGCTGCATCATCTGGACTATTATAAATTAAACTAGAAACAAGAAATAGTGAGATAGTAAATATAAGTGGATACTTCGAAAGTTATCATAAATGAACATACATGCTTAAGAGACCTTTCTAGAGCTAGAGAGACTCTGAATTTAATTCAGTAGTACTAAACAGCTGAAAACGGTTCTTATTTAAGCACTAGCATGACAAATATTAAAATTGTTAATGTTATTAACTATTATTGACATAGTTTGGGGGACACTAACAGTAATACTTGCAACGTCAGGAAGTAAAGTACAATTGTTGGACTTTTTCAATCACAGAATCACAGAATGGTTAAGGTTGGAAGGGACCTCTAGAGATCATCCAGTCCAACCTCCCTGCTCCACAGGGTGGCATCCAAGCGGCTTTTGAAGATCCCCAGAGAAGGAGACTTCACGACCTCTATGGAGATTGTCATTTTTCAATTTTCATAGTCATTTTTCATTGTCATTTTTCAATGACTATGAGGTTTAGTTAAAATCAATATTGAATCAAAGCACTTTCAGTGACTTATCTGTAATTAGACATTCATAAGCAAAATCAGATTAAAGCACCATGTAAGTACTGCCAGGTCAATAGGAACTGGAAGGCATATGACTAGTGACAGGGGTATCCATTTTCAAATACACTGAAAGCAGAGGATAAGGTAAAACAGTATGTCCATCTGGAAGAATGTCCTAAGCTTCTAATTAATTAAATTCTAATTAATTAAACTCCTTTCTTCTTTAGGAAATTCATAGAAATTTGGTTGACAATGTAAATATTGAATTATATAATGCTCTCCACCACCACATGGTAAACAGACGCATGTTGACAAAAGATCTTAAGAACGGCATGTCATTGGTGTCGATGTATAATGACCAGAAACTTTTTATTAACCATTATCCTAATGGGGTAAGTCTATTCTCATCGTTTTTTTTTTTTCTTTTATTTGAAATAGAATTCATGGCAGCAGCAATTGAGGTTGTGCAGGATGCACATCAATTATTTGCCTAGTCTGTATTTTATTTTTGAAACTTTAGAAATTTTCCAGTAGGACACTTTGTTTGTTTGCTTGTGTGTTTGTTTCTTTGTTTTGCATTAAATGCATGGAAACGTTATGTTAGACTGTAGATTACTTCAGTAGAAAACAATGAAGTGACAGTGCTAACTATATTTGGAGAACAAATCTGACAAAATGCAGTAACAAAACCTAAGTATGAAATCAATGAAGCTTGCAAAAATACGTTGCTAGCTGAATGTTCCCCAGAAGAGTCTTTCAAGTCTGACAAGATTTTGCTTAAATTTGAAAATAAAATTTGAAAGAATAGCAGTAAACACATAAGGCATAGTATATACACTGCCAGTCCATAAGAATGACATTCTAAGGGTATGATTAAATGAATGCGTAATTCTTTACTGCTCAATTCTTTAATATAGGTTGTTACCATTAACTGTGCCAGGATCATCCACGGCAATCAAATTGCTACCAATGGTGTTGTTCATGTCATTGACCGTGTCCTGACCCCTGTGGGAACTACCATTCAGGACTTCATTGAAGCTGAGGATGACCTTTCATCTCTCAGAGTAAGTGGACAAAAATTAAAACTCTTCTCTGGTCTTGTACTTTTTTCCTTTTTTTTTTTTTTTTTTTTTCCTATTTGTGCATGATGCCTAAATTTTAGAAGGGTTAATTCAATAATAATTCATTAAACTAAAGAGTCTTTTAGCTAGTACTGCAAAGTCAACTGCATAGAAAGACGGTGTATATTTTATGTTTTCCTAAAATGCTGAAGTAATACAGTTCAAGAACATAAGCCGCACTATCTTTTACTAGATAAATGTTATTTCAAAATGGACAATATAAAGAGGTAAGAGAAATTAATTTCCCCTTCTTCCAGACATGAAAGTTTCCATCACCTTCATGCTGTATTTCACAGAGTTCCCTTCAGTTCTTCCTGCACAGTAGGCAAGCTCTTTCCATGCATTCACTATAGCTAAGAAGTATGTGCCAACAACAAATGTCAAGAATGACTCTTGCTCCAAAAGCAAAAATGCTAATGCAAACATTTAAAAAAAAATCAACCCTGAGACTGCTTGAAGATTTCTAGAGGTAGTCTCACTCCAGCACATTTCTTCTTTTTGGATATTTAGACCTTTTAGTTGGCCAGCTTCTTACTCACTTTATCTTTCCGTCTTAGCTTGAACTAATAGTATTTCATATTGAACTGAACCAATGCTTCACTAAAGTCCAGTACTTTCAGTTTTATATGTCATCTTTTTCATTTTTCTTTCCTTTTTTTCAGTCTTTGATTCTAGGGAGGACAGGCTACAGCCACCAAACAAATGAATATTGTCCCAGTGTGCTGATTTAAGATTTATGGAATAATACATGAGATGGTAACTCATGTACTGCAAGGTTGTGTAGAGATTTATAGACAAATTAACAGTATTTATTTAAAGAATACAAGGGAAATTACCATTTTTGGAAAAACACTTAGTTTGGTTTTTATTTCTTTGGGACTATTTCCCTCTGTTTTATTACCAGAAAGTAGAAGTATGATTTTATCAGAATTGTTTGTCTTTATTAATTTCCAGATCTTTAGGAGTGAATGTTTAAAGATTAAAATCCTGGAGATAACTTCTGCTGGTCTCAAAGCTTGAAATGTATTTCATCAGATTAGTTATATAGCTGTATAACAATTCTTCGACTATGCCATGGGCATAGGCTTTGATAAATCTTTTAATGGCTTTGATAAATCTTTACTTTGATCTCCAGGAGAATTTGCCATCAAATATGGCAAAACCTATATTCACATTTTGAGCTAAAATTCAGACATCCATAATAAGAATTATTGCCCTGCTACTTAGCTTTTCCACTGTTATGATGCTAAGTTATTTGGGTAGTACTTTAATAACTAAATTTATTTTTTAGGCTGCTGCTATCACATCAGATGTCTTGGATACCCTTGGAAAGCCTGGACATTATACACTCTTTGCTCCTACTAATGAAGCTTTTGAGAAACTTCCACGGGGAGTTTTAGAAAGGATCATGGGTGACAAGGTGGCATCTGAAGGTATGTCAAAAAGGATTCTGTTTTTTTGCAAGTGATAAATACAGGTGAGTAGATCAGGAGGTAGAAGCTATGTTATCCTGGTATCTCTGAAATCAAGCAACTCTGCTGTCATAATTTAGGTATTGTCTGCTGTCTCTAAATCCCCAAATAATTCCAAGAACTTCACTAACTACATCAGGCATGCTGACTTGAACTAGTTCTTTAGGAAGTCTTATGTAACAATGGATGAGCAGATTATTTCATCATGCAGTTTTGACATTGGAGAAGGTAGTAGTTTTCCCCTCATCCAGACTGAAGAAGTTTACAGAAAGAGACAAGAAAAGAGGTGATGTTGAATCCATACTTGAGCAGAGAGATTGATGAGTATAATATATTCTTAAAAAATACTATTGAGAAATAAATTCAAATGCATCCAAACAGATTTCAAGTAGCCCTCTTCACCATCCAGGATTAACAAATGAAAAAGTGCATCTCCAAAGGACAATTCAGACCTTTAGGATATATCACTCTCTGAGGACACCTTATTTATTTATTTTATTTTTATTTTTCCTACATGATAAGCTTTGGTTTCTGACTGAAGTGTCCCAACTAGCTGCCTAGAGTTAGATGATATAAATTCACTTCTTTAGAAAACTGAGTAATAACCAATTGCAATCTTCTTAATACATGTAACTATGTGACATTTAGGACTAAGAATACTACAATAACCAAGCCAAAAAAAAAGAAAACACCTACGTTTAATCAACATTGACTAACTGCATTTGTACTTAAAAAGTTTGCTTTCCATAAAACAAATAAGGAAGTCCCATTAGAATCATTACAGCTAGAATTATACCAAACATCTGTCCCTCTCACTAAGGACAAAGTAGTTACCATGCCATGTAGAACTGCATTTTCTTCTTTCTTTAAGTTTCACACACAGAGATCAATAGTTTCAAGATGCATATGCAAGCAGGATGTCTGGAAATACTATGTGGAAACAGTGAAGTGAATACTGAGAGTGTAGTGTACAACCATGGTGTAGTAACTTTTTAAGATGTTTGAGACACCATTAGAGAACATTTAGGTATGAGTTAGATATGAACAAGAAGCTTTTCTTGTCTTATTCCATTTAGTGCTTATTCCATTTAGAATGCTGAAGAGTTCCAAGATTTTCTCCTCTTCCAAAAGAAGAGATGAAGGATGCAATCAACAGTCTATTTCTCATCTACTTACTCAAAGGGAAAAGTCTTTCATAAATATGAAAGTCTTTCATAAAGGCATGTTTCCTTTGTGCTACCTTCAGATAAATTTTGTGCTGCCTTCAGATAAATTTTCCAGGTAGAAAAAAAGCAACAGCTGGAACTTCACGGGCAATTTGGAAGTTGGAACTGGGTGCTTAATTCTGTGGTTAATTCTGTGGTGACTGTGTTTAATCCTGAAGCCTATAATCTTCATTGGAACCAAATGTTCTCTGACGATTTGCATCACATACGTGACCTGGTCTCTAACTCTGAAATGATTCCATATTAGGAGCTTCTTACATTGAGCTGTTGAAATTAAGTCCCTTTCCTCAATTATGAGATCCACAACACTAAGTCGACTTTCCATTAATTCATTACAACCAAATTAGGTCACTCACTCTCTCAGTGGAGACCCGTGGAAAGAGAGATCTTAGCTAATTTTAATGTAAAATAAGGACCAAAAAAGGAACTGTAAATAGGTTGGTTGATTTTGTTTTGTTTTTCAGTTTGCCTTTAGGAATTTCAGCTGATTTTCTCATTGTTAAATGCTAACACGCAAAAGAAATAAATCTGTTATTTCTCAAATAGCCATTAGAGTTTTGTACTCCAAGGTCCAATTGAAGTAAATCATCTGCAGTCTCTAGAGTATATTCTCTCATATACACAGGTCTTAACACAAAAACTCTACTTTTCATAACATATGTCAAAGATTTCTAAACATGGATGTTAATTAGAGGTCTATACTACAAATTATCTTTCAAGGAACTTCTTGTGTTACATCAAGAATATGTCAGTAAATAAGCAAGTGCTATGGCAAATTATCTAGTAAACTATTAGAAACTGAAATTAGATATTAGAAATTGAAGTGTTAATTGAAAGTTATTTTTAAAATATGGTTTTTTTTCCACTTGTATATAAACCTCTACACATGAACTTTCTTCTTTTTTTTTTCTTGCAGCTCTTATGAAATTCCATATTTTAAATACTCTCCAGTGTTCTGAAGCTATCATGGGTGGAGCGGTCTATGAAACCTTGGAAGGAAACACAGTTGAAGTTGGTTGTGATGGTGAAAGCCTGACTGTGAATGGAGTGAAAATGGTGAAACGCAAAGATATTGTGACTACCAATGGTGTTATCCACCTCATTGATCAAGTGCTAATTCCTGATTCTGGTGAGTGATGTGTATTATAAGTTTCTTACACTAAAGATGTTTTCTACAATCTTGCCTAGATTCCCTCACATGTATTATCATGTAAAAGAAATATATGAGCAATTATATGTTAAAAGATCTTTTCTTAACTCCTTCTTTAATTGCAGCCAAACAAGTCATTGAGCTTGGGGGTGCTGAGCAGACTACCTTTAAGGACCTGGTGGCGCAGCTAGGACTGGCGTCTTCTCTAAGACCAGAAGGCCAATACACTCTCCTAGCTCCTCTGAATGGTGCTTTTTCCGGTTAGTAGGCTTAAAAGATTATACTTTGAACACCAAATTAAACAAAAAGAATATATACCACTCTGACAGTTTTTCAAAATAATCCCTCATCTTTGTTCCAATTCCCAAGCAAAGAAAGCAGCTGAAAATAAAAGACACTTTATCCCTGCACAGTGTGCAGAGAGACAAGACAAGCTGAAACATCAGCTTGCACAGATTATTTACAATGGTATCTTCTGTTAATGCAAATATGATCACTAAAATAAGCTACCAAACATGACCTGACAGGTTGTGAGGAAGAGAAAAATATATTCTGAGCTGACAGTTCACTTAATCTTTAAGTCACTTAGATTAGATTCATTACTGCATTATTTATTCTCAGTTTTGTGCAAGGAGATTGATGTTTGCCAGTCCACTGAAACAGAGAGAGATTGGTACAAATATGCTATAGAACATGTGTTTACATAAAATAGGTATTTGCATATCTTCGGTAGAAGTGACTGCTGGGGCATCCTACTCTCCCTCAAGGATTTGCTTATTAACTCACCATCACAGGAACAAATATGGAAAGGATTACAGATGTAAACACAGAAGACAAAAGCTATAATAAATTCCAGAATAGTTTAGAAGATATAGCAGGACCACATATAAATCTTTTGCTGTATTATTTCTAGTAATTAATCAGAACTGTTTCAGTTGATAACTTCTAAATGTAAGAAAGGACAATTTGCAAAATCTAATTAACAGTTCAATTTCTATTTACCCTTTCTTTTTTCAAGTCTTAATATAAGCATTTCAAAGAAAGATCCAAGATTTACATAGTCTTTTAACAGAGTATCCACAATTAACTTTATTTGAATGAAAGTTTACTGTAGAAATCACTATATATTAATAACTGAATGGTTTTGTAGATGATACGTTAAGGATGGATCAACGTCTTCTTAGAACAATCCTGCAGAATCACATTATAAAATTCAAAATTGGGCTCAATGAACTGTACAATGGACAGGAACTAGAGACAATTGGAGGAAAACTGCTTAGAGTCTTTGTGTACCGCACAGTAAGTAAATGGAACTTTATAAATTTTTTGTCAGAGAAGATAACTAAGAAAGTGGGGCAGCATGAATGAATAAAAGACAAAGTTGAATGAAAGTTCTAACATATACCATTAACATATACTAGTATATAGTAATAATCTGTTCAGAAGTTCTGAAGTGAGAAAAAACGAAAATCCGATCTTTATTTATGGGACTTTCGCATGGAAGGATCTGTGAGAAAACTAAAATAATAGGAAAAAATAATCAAGTTTAGAAATATTTGTACTATACTAATTTACTCCAGATTTTTATACTTTCATTTTCTCAAATGAAATCAAATTTCCTGGAAAGAAAACACAATTTAACTGTAAGAGATCCATATCAGTATTTTTTTGGAAACCCAGGAGTCTTTTGGGGAATGCACATTCATCTCATTTGCTCAAATACTTTTAAATTCGTAACACACCATAAATGGCTACACTCAGGTGCCTTGTTTTTCTCTTAATTAGGCTGTATGTGTTGAAAATTCCTGCATGTTAAGAGGAAGCAAAGAAGGAAGGAATGGTTTTATTCATGTCTTCAGACAAATCATCAAGCCAGCAGAAAAGACATTGCATGAAATGCTGAAAAATGATAAGCGCTTTAGGTAAGGAGAAATTCTGGCAATACTGAGATTTTTGCTAGGTAGTTAGTATTTATATATATAGTACAACTGATCTGAGAAATAGTTGTGGACTGTAGCTTTTTCAGGAGGAAGGAGAAATGCATTCTCTCTTGATAAAAAAAAAAAAAAAAAAAAGAGAGAGAGAAAAAAGAGGAGAAAATATGTTTTTCCCTAGCTATATGCTGAAAGAGCTATCAGGCTGTATATAAGGATGGTTGTTTATGACACTCAAGTGCCATTTGATGCCAGGATTTTGTCCTACTTTCCTGTGTTAGGTAACCTTTTCAGAGAATTTTAGCAATGATTTTTCAATGGGTTTTTACTGTTCATCTCTGCTAAACACATAACAGAGGAGAAAGAGGAAAAGAGGATTAGATGACATATCCAGAGCTATAAAGGCAGCCAAGTCTGAAAGTTTAATTAACCAAAAGTACAGTCCCCTAACAGTGCAGAGTAATAGCAGGCCTGTGCCCCACAGTACATATTTCTGCTACCCTGACTGTAAGTACATTGGTCATCATCAAGAGAGTTATCACTCTTGGAGTCCTCCCTTCATCTCTGTGACCTGTGGGATTTCTATTTAATGAACTTGGCTGTGATCAAGGCTCCAATATATTTTTTTTTCCCAAATACTTTCTTCTTCAACCTGTTTTTCTCTCCCCTCATTTTGCTCTTCCAGTGTTTTTATTCCTGGGAAACAGTGGGAGTGCTTGCACTACTAGAACTAGGTGACTAAGTAACTGGACCAAAGAATGGGTACTAGCTGTCAACAAAATACACTTATGGTTTGTTTTTTTTTGATTTAAACAGTATTTTCCTCAGTCTGGTGAAAGCTGCTGATTTAGATGATGTTCTGTCCCGGCCCGGAGAATGGACTCTGTTTGTTCCAACCAACGATGCCTTTAAAGGTTTAACTGACGATGACAAGGCTGTACTGATAAGTAAGTAATTCAAGAAAATTATAAATGTAACCAAGAAGGGTGAAATCCTGGCCTGTTGAAATCAATGGGAAAGGCATCTAGTATAATTTTTACAAAAAAAGACATCTGATAACCTAGCTTTTTACATACAGGAGCACATATAACTTACCAAAGTAAGCCCTGGCTGGCAGAGAAAATACATCTTTGGGAAAAAAAGTGTCCAACCTTAATTTAAAATGTCCTATTAGCCTAATTTCTTGAATTTTTACTTCAAAGAGCATTTACTTTCCAAGTTAAAATCTGTATTTCATTTTAGCATCAACTTTTAATCATTCATTCCTTTTACAGTCTCATGAAGCTGTATAGTCTCCTATTATATCCAGTATCTGTTCTTAATATAGTCACTAACTGTGATCATTGCATTAGATATGACCTGTGACTTTCTGCTTTTCCTGCTTTTCCCTTTTCTTTTTCTTTGTCTCTTGTCTCTACCCAGCAATCTCAAAACATCACCCGTAAGAAAGTTGTATATTGAATATACGTTGCTAGACCTTAATTTATAATATTTCTTTCTAATTTACACCTTTAAACTCTGGATTATGAAGATTATCACAGCATTTGAAGCAGCTTCTTTAATGTCATACTTCATCTGAGTAAGAGAAGGAATGCACAGTGGCTGTTTCAAACTCTCAGTTTTTCCCACTAGAGGGATAGACTGTGGCCACAACACTAGAAATATTTTTAGGTTATTTTTGATTGTGAATCTGTGAATTTTTGATTGATGTGAATCTGGCCTATGCTCAAATATGAGAAGACTGGTTGCTTTGAATCCAACATGCAGGTCAGTCACAGTTTCCACTCCCCCACTTTTCAGATCAAAGTTCATAAACATGAGACTAAATTTCACGAATCCTTAATGACCTCAAAGTGTCCAATTCAGACCCCTGATGAACAGCATTAGCCCACTCTGTTTAGACTCTCACTCACTAATGAGACACAGTGAGTGTAAATCAGCTCTTCAACAATTTAAAGTTCTATCTATGGTCTAAATTAGCTTCTAGCCTTTCTGATGACTAACAGTAAATTAACAGCTGGCTTACTAACTAACAATAGATAAAGATAAAGCTTTCTCAAGGTTATGAATGGAAATACCTGGATAGACATACCATAGTTCATTTTTTATCTTTAAGATTGGATTTTCTTAGGAAGCAAAAGAAATTGAGTTTATCTTGTCTATTATGCTTGGTCGTCAATCCACAACTTGACTTTGTATCCAAAGTCTATGCCATTTTAGATTACTTCTACATTTGAGAATATAAATATATTTCCCATTATTTTTTTCAAGGGCTTTTAGTAGCTTTTCTTATCACTACAACTTAGTTTCTGCTTACTTTCTGTGACAGCTCTCTGAGATCTTAACCTGCCTCGTTGATCTTGCAGTTAAAAGTCCATTGTTTCTGTGTCAGATTGCTTTCCATAACTCTATACTGGCTTTCTTTCAAAACATTATTT
>VZSV01000299.1:446977-469072 GCA_013398735.1 Nothocercus julius
TTTCCCCCGCTGGTTTTGCCTGAGGTTTGCAACAGATATCAAAAATACCAGATATATGGTAGACAATGGATGTATAAATAGTAAGTATACAACAGGATGCAAGTTTAAAATAGTATGGAAGGAAGTACAAGATTGTACACCTCCTTCAGCAGATATATTCTGAGATCTAAAAAGTCCTCTGTTGTGGTAATTGTGGTTTACTTGGGGTACAAGGGTAGTATGAGCTTCGCCTAGGCCCCATGGATGATTTTCATGAATATGTGTAACCTTTTTTTTTTTATATTGCAGACCCATCTATTACACAGCTGACTAAATTAATTGAAGGAGAACCTGAATTCAAAATAGTCAGGGAAGGAGAGACAATAACTAAAGTGATTCATGGAGGTTGGTATGCTTTCAGCAGCTATATTTGCTTAGTTAAAATTTGAAACACTTACTCTTCCCAGTCAGGTTTTACTTTAATGTATATGATTAATATGATATATTAGATGTCTGAGCTGTTTTTAAGAGGTCCTCCTGGATGTTTTAGAATTTCATTTTATCATTTAATTTTAACTTCTCATACTCTCTCTCTCTCCTTTTTTTTTTTTTTTTCCAAGATGTATCTCATAGCTACTTTCAAGACAGTGTTAGAAATGCTGTGCATGCTGTCTGTTTCAGTTAAGAATTATTTGCTGGCTGTCATTCTTCAATCAGACACGCAGTCACTGCAACAGTATCAATCAAAGAAATAAGCTTTGTCTCCCACTTTAGTATGTTCAGTTAGGAGTGTATATTCGGGGTGGTTTCAAAGGAAAAAGATAAATTTGACCACCCCAAACTTAGGAAAAACTTAATTTCTGCTCTATTCTGATCATTTTCATGAAATATGCTATGATAGTCGTGTCTGCTTCATTAAATTTCAATATGAAAAGGAGTCTCAGAACAACACCCAAAACTGTTCATTACTTGATTAATGTTTCCAATTTAAAAATCTCTGTAGAACCAATTATTAAAACATACACCAAAATCATTGATGGGCGCCCTGTGGAAGTGACAGAGAAAAAAGTAACAGAAGAAAGAATTATTCAAGGTATGTTACATGGAGCTATTTATACTTAATGAAGTTCTCCATTATATACAAAAGTAGCACAACTTAAGGCCCATCTTAATGCCTAAATTTGTGCTTCCTGGAGAAGTGAATTTTCCTCCAAATCCTGCCTATGTGTGTCTCAGTTTCTATCTGTATGTGACACATGCATATATACAGAAATTGAAGCAATATTTTAACAGCATGCAGAAACATCTTCTTTTTTTTTTTTTTTTTTTCCTCCTTGTATATGAAAAATGCCTGCTTTTTCTTGCTACTACTTCAGAATGAGACTGTTTTTATTTCATTTTTAGTCTGGCCTGCTATAAAAAAAAAAAGAAAAAGAAAAGAAAGACAAGAAAGACCTTAGAGAACTTCAGAATTGTTTTCTATATCTCTGAGTAGTCTTCATCTCACCAAAGACAGACCTTCAGTGTGCAGCTACCTAATTTTACATGTCATCCCAGACTCCCTTGGCAGTCCATTCATGAAGAAAAGTTCTCTCTATTTCTCTGTAAGGGAGGCCTAGGTTGCTGTGACATCCACAGAGTAGAAGTCAATTTTGATCTAAAATAAAATAAAAGTGTATTTGTGTCCTTCCATCTTCTCCAAAAGTAACTTTTAAATTCTTTAGCCAGATCTTATCTTGACTGACCTGTGATAGAGATTTTTATGTTTAAGAAACCCAGAAAATTTACAAAAATTGATGAATGATGAGAGGGGTATTGAACTTAACACATTATCCAGTAATACATTTTGACCCTCTCGATTGCATGAATGAGGCAACTAAGATACTGTCTGCAAGAATACTTACGAAGGAAATACAATGTTCTAAGAGAATAATGACTTGTCAGAAAGTCTTAAAATCCAGTTCATTTAGAGAATCTTAAAATTCAATTTATGAAGTCATTCAGGCAAGAAATAAGTAAGAAATCTGAATTTATTCTCATAGAAATATTTATTCCACTGGAAATCTTTGGCTGAAAAGGAATAGTTATTTCTGAATAAACCAGGGGCTATATTTCAACACAGAAAATTTAGGTGAGAGAAAGGAAAACACTGATTTTTAATTGTTGAAATGCTAATTTCTAATTGTTCTAATTGGTTCTAATTGTCTAATTTCTAATTGCTGAAATGTTAATATCCCTTTTAAAATGATTATTATCTTGTAGATCCCTACATAATGCCAGGATTCCAGAACTGATATCTCCTTCTCTTACCACAGGCAGAAACTGATGAAAAATCAGTGTACTAAACTTAAATGACTCATAGCAAAAATAAATATCTTATCTATAACTTAATACAAAAAAAAAAGTGATTAAGAATATCTTAGTTTAAGACTGTGTGCAGATATTTACATTAAGTGTGTTTTTTTTTCTAAATATTTTGCTAAATGGCACTAAACACTATTTGGAGCCATCTTACAGCTCAATTTTCAACACATTATGAGATAAAACTATCATAAGGCAGATTAAAGCATGCTAAATATCAAATTATCTTAAGTATTAAATAGCAAAAAAAAAAAAAATAAAAAAGCAAAAGGCAATAAGGCAATACCATTATATTTGGTTCAGGTCTCTTTCTTAAACATCTTTGTTCTAGGTCCTGAAATAAAATATACCAGAATTACTGCAGGTGGTACAGACGATGAAGAACAATTAAAGAAATTGCTTGAAGAAGGTTTGTATCATTATTTTCTTCCTTTAAAAATAGTAGTTTCTTGAGAGTAATTAGCTGTTTAATTACTAAATGGATACCCTGTGTTTTCAGCCAAATTGTTCATCCTCAACTTCAGAAACGGAGAAATGTTCAGATACAGTGATCTGTTTTGAATCTCTAAGCTTAATGTTCCAGTCAGCTCTACAGCTGAGTTGTCTGTCTAGATCTACTATATATTAAGCTGTGCTTGTTATTCAGTACTGTGTTTTCAGTGTTTAGCATGGCATTCGCTATCATAATATACGGATTCTGTGATTCAACAAAATGCTGTAATAAGATTCATTCAGTAATGTTCTGTTATAGGTTGTCGATTGTTTTATATAAATCATTTTTTTTGCCATAAACCTGTATCCTATCAGAGGTTACCAAGGTGACCAAATTCATTGAAGGTGATGGTCATTTACTTGAAGATGAAGAAATCAAAAGACTTCTGCAGGGAGGTAATTGAGTGTATTACAACTAACCTTTTTTGCAACAGGTTATGGTATCTGGAACCTCTCTCAGTTATATCGATCTCAACATTTTAAAGACTGATCTACTTGAAGTATTATTTTAATGGAAAAAAATAGAATTTCATGTATAAAGTAACAAGTCTGTGGAATAGATTTAAATTTCAAAGTTTGATCAATCTGTTTTATTATGGCCAAAATAAATACAAGTTTATATTTTTTTTTCAGTCTTTAAAAAGTTATCTAATTATAACCCAGGGGAGCAATGAAGATTTATTCCACTAGCTGTGAATTCCACTCATTTTTTTTTCCCAGCAAATTTGAATCTGTGGAAAACGCTTATGAAGTGGAAAGTGTTGTAATAGAATAAATTCAACCTTCTTTTCAGTTCTCCAGAAATGAATATTCATTGCCCTCAAGTTAATAATAAAAGGCATGTTTAGCGTCTCTCTTTAAATGCTGCAGGTGATGGGTATCAAGACATTAATTTTAATTCTCTTTTAGCTTCCCAAGGAATGGTTTTCTTTCCTTCTCTCTCTCTTAATTCTAACAGTAGTTGTAGAAAACTGGTAAAAGAACTTGTGCTTATGAAATAATCTATATCTATAAGTCTGGAATGTTCTCTGCTTAATGCATAGATTAGAACAACTATCTGTAATAGCAATGGAAAATCAAAAGGAGAATTCAAGTGGTTTTTTTGGTGTTCGTTTGTTTGTGTTGATTTTTATTTAGTAAAGGTTAGAGTAAACTTGAGTCAGAAACTCAAAATAATGGATATGGATTTTTCTCTTGGCATACAGTAGAACAGATTTAGAATATCTGAATTCATTTCATTCTGTGTTTACTTTTTAGTAAATGATCCTACAGGTGTGTCGAATAGAGATAGATGGATTCTCTGTAGTAAATTTGGAAAAGACAACATTGTCTCTTGAATTCTTTTCTTCTCCTTGCTATTATAAGTTAGTTTGTATAAGCATCTTGCTTTATAGAATTGACCAAATGAGCAGAGTTCTATCTCTTGTTTTTATCTGATCTTCTCTAATCTTTTCCATGATTTATCCAGTTGGCTACCCTTGGCCACCATGACAAAGCCATCCTTCTAGCTGAAAAAGCAGATACACATGCTCTTTAATAGAGATGTACTTTATGGCCCCCTTGTTTACATCAGGACACTTCTGTTTTACTGAAAATTTCCTAACTCCTTAAACATGAGACCAGTCACAAATGGATGTATTCCTATTGTCTGGAAAAAAAAAAAAAAAAAAAGATTTCACATGGGCTGCAATTTACCTCATATAATATCCAGCAGTACTTATTACAACTGGATGTCTTTGCTGAAGCAAAACTTCTAGCCAAGCTTACAGTGAACGGCTCTTAGTCCTAGGGAAGCTGATTCTTCTTGTGTCAAGGCCAAGGAAATCCACCGGACTTCACAGCACGTATAACATGGTGGCTTGCATACATTTATACCCCCAAATTATATTATTTCCACTGAAGGGTCCTTGCATTTGGAAAAAATGCTATCCCAGATTTAACTCATTTGTTTTTTAATGCTTACCATAGCTGGAACTGAGTACACCAAAGTTACTAAAGTAATTGAGGGAGAGCCACAGATTTTCGAGAGAGAAATCAAGAAAGTCCATCTGGAAGGTTAGTTTCCCTAAAAATCCAGTAGCACCAAGATCTCCTTTTTCTCAAGGCATCATTGCAGGTGGGGTTTATAGCATCTATTCATGAAAATTTCTTAGGTCTGAAGCCACAGTTTCAGCAAGAAGAGTTTTATAATTGTTTTGGAAATGAATTATTTCAGTGACGTTGTAGAGAAGACTGTTGAGGCTTATGTTGTGGATCAAAGTAAATAAAAGGTTTGGCAGGTGTTGTAGCCAAGAGGAAATGTCTACTCATAAAACTTGAGTAAAATATTTGAAAGAGCACGGACTGTAAGGATTGCTTTTTCTCCAAGCAGCACGTTCAGGAGAAGACCACGTGAGTTGTTTTGAACTTGACTATATTTTTGTGTTACTGTTAATGTGATTCGTTGATGTGGAAGGTTCTCAGTTTGGGGAAAAAAGAGGGAAGGAATTTTAACCTCTGCATATATATCTCATAGGGCCTTGGATTTTCGCGACCATTCTCCTGTTGTTAAATGAGGGAAACTCTTAGGATCAAAAGAAGTTTAATAGTGCCAAGATTCAAAATGAAATTCTTGAAGGAGAGAAAATTCAGCCCACATATATGCTAGGAAATAGCTTTTCAAGTTCAAAGGGGTTTTTTTGTTTGTTTTTGTTTGTTTGAGAGTGATCTTCATTAGAAGTTAAAAAAAAATGGTTTGATTTGGATTTCTTCTGCATTTGGATGTATTTCTGTTTCCAATTCTAGTAAGGAAGAATAAGAAGTTATTTATTCTTTCAACCTTTAAACTACTAATTCTTGAAAAGAATTGGTAGTTCTTCCTCGTGAGGAAAATAAATCAGTTTCTAGTATATGTTTAAGTAAACCTTACAAATAGGAAAGATTCACAGCGGTCATTGGTAAAATACTGGTTGACTTCTTTTCTACAATCATAATTTCGTGTAGGTGATTTGATGTACTGTGCCAGGTATTTGTATATATAGAACAATATAGCGTAGAAGTCTGTGTGTATATATATATACACACAGACACACAGAGCACACTATAAAGAACCAAGTAAACTTTGAAGTTGATGTTACGTTCTGAAACTACATCATACCTTTTGTATAACTTCATTGTTGAAAAGTGCAAGGCATGCAGGGAAATGAAATATTACCTGAATATGAAGGACAGATGTTTAACAGCAGGTGTGATCTTCTACCATGGGGCACCCAAAGGTGAACACATTCAGATGGACCATGATCTGCCCTCCATAGGGCAGTGCAGAACTTGAAATTTGCTTTCCCCTCAGTGCGGCTACACAGTACTTAGCCTCACCTGTAATGCAATGCAGCCTATGTCTCAGGCCAATACATTTACATAGCTTGTACCTCAGGATGTAATGACAGTTCTAAGAGCTCTTGCTGAAGTGAAGCTAAAATATGTCTAATTTCATACCTTCATAAATACAACTCTTATTTCACAAAGTTTCGTAAGGGAGAATTAGAAAAATGCATCCTGACCCTGTTCCCCACGGCTATCACTTTCTCCGTAGTACTAGGGTACTCCATGGTTAGGGAAAAGGAGAAATACTGCAGTCCATCTTCTACTGGTATCACATTTCTGTGACAATGACAGAAAATCTTTCTCTTGAGTTTATGGAATGTTTTTTCTCCTGATACCACCTTTAAAGGTGACAGGGAATACCACCATTAGAAAATATCTCATTGTTTGAAGAGAAAAAAGTGTCTGTTACTGTTCACAGGGTGGGTAGTTTGGAAAACATGTATATTTGCTAATGAGGGTAATATCTGTTCAGTGACTCTTGCTACACTCTATGTTATATAACAAAAGTATCTGATAAAATCAACTCACTTATAAATGCAAAATACTCCTGTGAGGTCGCATTGCAGTTACACACCAAGCATGCTGGAAATTACATTAAGGTCAGCTAGAAATCCAGCTGACATCTTGTGATGATAGAGTTCCATGTGTATAACTAATCTTTAATTTCTGAAGAAATGTCTGTACAGCACACCACGAACAGTCCTGAACTTCCTCTGCCAAAAGATGAAAGATTGAGCCCTGGGCAATAAACCCACCTGGACTTACGCATCAAACAACTTTTGCTGAGTGAAGAGCATGGGAAAATGATCCTGGCACCTGCTTACCTGCTTATGAAATGGCTTATCATGTAGTCATCTCATGAGACCAGTGTGAATAATGGGTTAATTCCAACAGTTAAAAAGAAAAGATATTATTGAAATGTTGACAAAATCTGATGAGTGTATGTGATGGACATCTGTAGATTGTATTTATTATTAATGTTTATATTTCAGGTTATTGAGCCAAATAGGGGGGTAATAGGAGGAAATTTTTCTTTACTATAAACCTAAAAAAGTGAAGATTTCTTCAGGTCAGCTATGGGGTTCCAACATTTCTCATGTGTGTCACTCAAATACTCTTAAAAATCATTTCTGACTGCAACATTTCTATTTTGTAGAAGCACCTGTACGGAAAGTACAAGCAACCAGAAGGACACAAGGTAAAAGTAAAACATACTTTAAAATGCTTTAACAGACATAAAACATTTTTCCCCACAGGTATGATTACAGTCAAAAAAAAAAGAAAAAAAAAACTTAAAACCTTAAGAAAAAAAAGCGTTCCAAATAAAAGAATTTTATTTATGCTTTAATATTTTACATTTTACTATATGAAAACCAGCCAGATTATGTATTTCCATCACATAGTATTTCAGATTAAATCAAAAACATTAAACTATGGTCTGACATTAGAATCTAACTGGGTCCAAAAGGCACTGTGCGATTCCACATCTGTAACTCACTGTGATTCCATTGAAAAGCTGAGAGATTATTATAATGCCCTTGATGTCAACACCACAGTGAAAGATTTATAATCAGGCTTCATTCTTTCCTTATCATGTTGTTTCAATAGTAAATACAATATATAGCATATCTGTACTATATATAATAATTACTAATAATAGATTTTTTTCCCAGGAGGAGCAGCAAGAAGGAGGACAAGACTAGTTCGTCCCTAAAAGTTTTCCAAGATAGAAGCTACAGAATGACAAATTAGCAGCATGGTCTTTGAGACGAAGAGAAAATCTTTTGAAAAAGAGAACGTAAGAAAACGGCATAATATTGATAGCATAATATAAACTGAACCATGAGTTCACACAAAAGACGTGAAGATGTAGATGCTCACTACTAGCATAGTGCTCACTAGGAGGAGTTGTCCATTGGAGCTGATGTGACTACTCTTGTTAGTAAGCACTGTGATGGTTGGGATCCTGGCACTGCTGAAGGTAGAGACAAAACTTCAGTTGACCTCAGGAGAGCCAGGATTCCCAGTCATGCTAACTCAGTAAGTGTTTGCAGGATTGGGCTCAGAAAGAGCAGGGAACAATGTAGAATGTATTTTTTTATTATTATTATTTCCACTAAATGAGAAATGTAAGTGAAATTAGAGCATTTCTGGAAAAGTTCACTTCAAGGGATTTTTAGGATGACTAAGGAAATATGAGCTGTAAACATAGCACTTTCGATTTAGTAGTATTATATACTTTTTGTACATCAAACTTTGTCTTGATGACTCCAACAACATTACCTTTTATAAACAAACAACTATGCCTTATATTAAATGTATCTTTTTGTTCTATGTCACATATCCAAATGCCTTCTGAAAACGTGACTAATGGAAGCTCTTAAAAAGAAAACAAAGGCAAATATTAAAAATGAGCTTCTCAATATATATTTGGGATTTTCTTGAGTTTTTATCTATTTATGCAAAAAAATCATTCCCAGGATAGGAATCCTTTACTAAAACACATACTGAGATTCTTAAAAATGTTTTCTTGCATTTCCCTAAATGTGCCTTTTAATTATTAAAGTGTAAGGAATACATTAAATGCATGCAAACAGTTAACTCTGCATGGAAAACAAAATGAGGCTAGGTCTGATGGCTTTTATATCAAAACATGCTTTGCTAATGTCTGATACGTATGTGGGTTGTTTGTAAATTATGTCATTTTTGTATCTCTAGTTTTATACTCATAAATGTCATTTGCCTTTGTTTACAAAAGTTGTGAAGCAATTACTCATGGAGTAAAAAAGAAAAGACATTTTCAAAGTGCCTTAATTCTGCAGAACCAAGTTTAAGAAGAGTTATCTGGTGTGCTTTTATACTTCTTTTTTGAAACAAATAATAAATAATTTGGCTGAACTGTACTTGCTCTTATTTGTACATAAACCTTTTAAATTTAATTAAAATCTAAATATTCTTAAACTTTTAGGGTACTATTTAGATAAAAAATATTCTGTCAAAGAAACAAGCAGATCTTTCCCTTTCTCACTTAACATGTGAAACTTACTCTGCAGTTAATGAACCTAATATGCATCTTCCTGTTAAGCACTAAGTGCAAAATTCACAGCTCCTTGAAGATAAATAGAAGTCTCCACTATTTCAATAAACATACACTGAGAGCACTATTTCCTCATTTCCATAGATCTTAGGGCTGTCTAGTGTATGAATTCAAGCTGTCACCATTCCCCAGGGTCTCTGATTGTCATTAGATTATGAAATCTACTGTATGTTTTCACTGCTGTGTCACAATGATCTGTGAAGTGATATTTCTGAAGGACGAGAGTTACCTTGGGGGAGGGAGGTGCTTGTCCTTTTGTCTCCTCAAATTAAGAGTGAAAGTTGGGTGAGGAAATGCAACTGGCCAGGAGCTGACAAACAGAAATAAAGTATATGAAGGAAATTGGGAGGAGGCAGGGGAAGACAGGAGAATGGCCTGAAAACTGTACTGTGTGGCTACCAGCTTTCTTTTTCATTTCTATCTTTTCAAATGGGAGAAAAAAATGTATTTTGGTATATTTTTGTACCTTTAAAATATTGCTCTCAATGCATTTTAAAGAGCTGCCTCTGGTAGTCACTAAAAAAATATTGTCTGTACTTCAACATTCAGTAATGCATTAATATATTTCACCTTCATTATGTGAAGGGAACTTTTCTATGAACACTTGTTTCCCTGATACATTCCATCCTTCTGAGTCCTTCCTTGACTACAGGAGATGTCTGCCCAGCTGCACTGTACTCTGCCATCCATTTTGAAGCCAATTGGCTTTCTCCGTTTTTCTTAACAAGAGCCCTTCTACAACACACTGAATAAAAAAGTCAACACCTTTTCTGAATTACTTTCCATATTATTATTCATTTATGAGTTCAGTGTCAGCAGCCTTTTACCAAAATGCAGGTTTAGAGAATTTCCCTAAAGAAATAAAACCCCTCTGCTACCCATTGTATCTCACCATTTAATCATTTGAACTGATTTAACTAAAGAAAGGAGTAGAATACTACCAACTGATAATGGTTAATAAAGGTCGAATAGCTATTTTTTTCTTTGATGTTTCTCAGGAATTTGCAAGCAGAAATTCCTGGTCAAGTTGGTAACAAAATTCACCAAGAATTTTTTCTACTTCCTTTGCTATCCTATATAAAAAAGCTAATGACAAAGAATTAGTAATTGGCAGTGCTTCCAAGTATGTCAGTTTTGCCAGCAATACTTGCACAAAAATGATCTATAGTATTACTAAAAATCATGTTTGCACTGAATATCATGGCATTTTAGAATTACACATTAAATAGTTGACTTGTGTTTTCCTGAAAATTTAGGAAACATGTCTGCATGTTTTAATTTGTCACCTAGGAGTATAAGAAACATACTTTAGGACATGAAACTTTGAAAGTTTCTATAACCCAACAAGTCCAGGAGCTGAAGCTTCAAGGTGCAAGAGATACTGGATTAGATACAGTAGACAGATAAATATGGAGATATTCGCCTTAAAACCTACACCAATTCCCATAAGACCTTTTAAAGTCCCCTTCCAATATACCTTTCAATGAAACTTCCAAGTTTTGCAAATGTTGAGATAGTTAACAACAATCTAATTAATATAAGCTGGGTCCTGGAACTAATAATAGATCACATACTAATATCACCATGTGCTTAATGTGCTCTTCATTATCAAGGCCCTCATTGACTATATTTGTCAGATTAATAACAATGCTCCCATTGCTTTTCATTTCAGGTACGTTATATAAGCTGCATTATAGCAGGGGGGAAAGAGTAAAAGACAGTGAGATACATCTGCACTGTCATGAGAAAAAAAAAAAAGAGTCATGAAATTCTAGGAAAACATGAATAAGTTAAAGAGTCCTAAATAGNAGGTTGACAGTAATGAGTGAAGGTTTCACCAAAACATTTTTTTTCAGATAAAGATGAAAGATAAGGTACAGGCCAATAGATAAACAACAAGTCAGAAAAGGAAGTTGAAAACTTTAAAAAATGGCATCTTGTGTTTTTATGAAAAGAACTACACTACTGTGAATATTTGTAGTCGTAACATGTCCCCGATCTGCCTATTGTTCCTTTAGATGCTCACTGAGAATGTATGGATTGTCTGTCCTGGTGTATATGGCAGCAGATTACGTCCTTTAGTTTAACACTTCATCATCAGATATGCCTAGGTGAGCAAAGTACCAAGTTCTCAAGAGGGCATGCTCTTGCCATATGTGCGTTACATTTGAAAAGTGTGAAGCCACTGATTTTGTTCTTACATATGTTGGTCTTGAGGTTGTCCAGAGTAGAATCCCACTTGATTAAGTAGATAGAGCCATCAACTTATATTTCCCCAAGTTTTTTGTTATTTGTTTGTTTGTTTTCCAGTGGTTGTCAGGTAAATAATAGATACCTATATATGCCCCTCAGAGTGAGAAACCTGGCCAAATATATATATATATATAAAGTGGAGAAGGGAGAAAATACTGTTACATTGCTAAATGTACATAATACTACTGCATGCACAAGAGCCTGTACCAGGCTAATATTTACAGTTATGTCTATACCAGTCACCTAAACAGAGAAGAAAAAGTATCTAGGACTCTGACATTTGCTGATACATGCTATGGATTGTGACAACAAGGACTATCCCAGGCAAGACTTGAGCATTCTGAATAAAAGAAACCAGTGCCAAGAGGACCTGTAGACAAGGCCGTTTTGAGAATGGGAAGTATCTAGTCCCTTGTAGAGCCATAAAGTGCCGTTTTCCTTTACAATCAGGCTCTCACCTGTTTTACTGGCTAGTATAAAAGGTGTCTTTAACACCAGTCTTGTGACCTATCCTGAACCAATTGGCCTGAGTTTCTGCTCTCCTAGGTCCATTATACTTCTCTGTCTCTTTAAATTCCTATTTTCAGTGTTTTGTCCATATGGAACCTGGTAACACTGAATGAAGGAATTGCACTTTTGGGCCACAAAACATTTTATTAAGATAATTGCTGCACGCAGGAGTCCCAAGAGATGTATTTGTATTATCAGTGATATATTACTCTGTGAAACTCAAAGCTTGCTAAATGTCAGTTCCAAAGAGAGGGCATTAGTAGGGATATCAATGTCCAGGCAGATCCCAAACAGAAGAAGACCTGACTCCTTTGAATTCTATATTGCCAGAATTTCCATTTGCAGCATCAAAGGCCTGCTTAGGGTCTAGTCTTTGCTGATGTTTCCGTGCTGCAGAAATTCTCTTCAAATTCCATTAGGGCACAGGGCTTCATTTGGAATAGTCAAGGCCTATTGTAACTGAGCTCTAATTCTTACTTTGACGTAAGCTATTTGTCCAGTGTCTCATAGCAAGTTATTAAATTATATTTTGCCTCCCCTTTTCTTCTGCATAAGTCACAACTTAGAAAATTTTAAGAGCTTGCCTTCTCTTTCATATCGCCTTTGTCCAAATATATGTTTCCATAACATTTCAAGGAAGTAAAGTATGGAAGTATGAAAGTTTGCCAACATTTGCCCAAAGTTGCTTTTTCCATGTATAAGAGGAATAGATTTTCACCATACACAATAACATTCATAGCAGTATTTTTCCCCTTTTTTAACCATTAATTAGAAAATCAGCAATATAACTGTTTTCTGTTAATTGCTAGCACAGAAAATGAAATTTTAGGTTCAGATGAGGAAAGAGAATGCCATAGGTAATTTGTAAAAGAGCATCAAGTTGAAGAAGCATATTAATGAGTGAAAGCTAGAAGTACATTTTATTTAGCTATTCTGGTCTCCTTTACAGCCATTGTAATTTATTCCTAGTGTTATGCTAGATGAAAATGTTTCTTTTCTGGTTGTTTTAACTGGCATTCTTTAAATGTCATTGTGCTCAAGCTTTTTTATGAAATTTTTCATATTAAACTAAATGGTTGGACTTGATGATCTTGAAGGTCTTTTCCAACCATAATGATTCTGTGATTCTGTGAAAAGTAATATTTGTGATGGAATGTGTAACTCAAAGGAATATCAGCACTAACGCTATAGATTATGAAGTCCACCCATCCTCATGTATTGCATAAACTGATCTTAACAACTTGAGTCACGAATGGCATGATGACATTATATGATATAAAGTTTACAGAGAGCTTGAGTAGGTTACCTTTATTCGATTCACCCACTTACATAAACAAAACATCTGAATAGATAATTATCAAATTGTTTTTTTAACCCCAGTGTTGTTACAGGAAATTAAGAATTGTGCTATGCTGTTATATATCAATATGGCGCAAAAAAAAATTGTCCAGATCTCAGGAGACAGGCAGTTATTCTGAAGCAATGATACTGCAATGCTATAAAGTATTGTCCATCATCTAGGCTGTGGTAACTAATTGCATGTACCACCTGTACTGCCTTAGGCAGCTGTATTTGCAGAGTAAACCATGGCATTTTTACCAAGGAAAGCTGCTTAGATCAAGAGAGTTGATTAGCCATTCAGAGTGGATTTTTAAGGGCATGATATGCCTGAGACTTTGCCAAGAGCATATCACAGTATGATAGTCAGGAACTAACTCAGTCTGAACTGTAAGAGAAAGTGATGCACAAGACCCATCCCTGAGAGCTGAAGAATATTTGTGGTTGTATACCACTGTTTTTTGATATTTTATTTTCTAGTATGTTAATCAAATTCTTAGTATAGATGCTGAATATTTTTCATGCAGCAAGGCAACTTGGAAGTTGCCCTTAAAGGAGGAGCCTAACATTAGTGGATGAAGAAGAGGTACATCAGATGAATCTCAGCACTGCCCATCACAATTATCTCAGCTGTCCAGATGGTCCTTACACTGAAGTGAACAGGTAATTTAAGGTCCATCACTCTAGTTCTGGCTTCTCTTCAACTTCATACAGCAGACGCACAGAACAGATCTAGCCCATCGTATATCACAGCTATTTGGCACCATGTGCTATGGCACCACACAATTTCTCTGCTTTTATAATACAATTTTAGATATTTTTGTATTCTTGTCTTCCTTTCTTATATGATGCATCTCTTATCTTCCCTGATTTCCTGTCTTTTGATTCTACTTGCTACATTTGTACTGCTGAAGAAAAATGAGCTAGAGGCTTTCCTCTCTAGGCCCTGTGGCCCAAGAGACCTGCACCCACACTAGAAGGTATTTTGTCCTCAACTTCTTTTAACAGCTGGAACCTCTGTGGTTTCATTGTTTTTTGGATGATTTTTCCTTTCTATTTCAGAGCATCTGAAATAACATGGTGCTTTGAGGCTGGTGTTTTAATGAGACAGAATATAAGTATTGTATGTGCTGTGGTAAAGTATATAGGGTTAAAGAGAGTGCAAAGCATGCTGGGACAGTGTTTGAGTTAAAAAAGAAAACCAGACTGAGCAGTCTTGTCTGTATTTGGAATATATAGACATATACTCTACATAGAAATTGTTCTTTTGGAAGCATGACCGTGTGTCTCTTGTATTGGGGACTCCTGCACTGGACCCAACACACCAGATGTGGTTTCACCAGTGCTTGACAGGGGGAAGGATGACTGCCCTTGACCTGCAGGCACCACTCTTTTTAATGCAGCCTAGGATATCGCTGACCTTTTTTGCCACATTGCTAGCCCATGGTCTATTTGTTATCCAGCAGGAGTTCCCAAGTCCTCAGAAAAACGGCTTTCCAGCTAGTCAGCTCCGAGTTTGTGCATGCGGTTATTCCTCCCCAGGTGCAGGACTTAGTATTTTCATTTGTTGAACTTATGATATCCTTGTTGGCCCATTTCTGTAGCCTGCTGGGGTTTCTCTGAACGTGCAACCACTTGGTATATTAACCATTCCTTCCAATTTTATAACATCTACAAACTTTTTGAGTTTGCAGATGTTATAAACCAGCTTGTAGTTTGTTTTTTGGACCCAAACTTCCTCAGGGTCCACACTGTCCCATTGCCCATGTTATTAAAGAAGATGTCAAATAATTTTGGCTCCAATAGTGACCCCGGTCCTCTGGGGGACATGACTATGAAATGGAAGATACTGCTGGTCATAGGGCACAGGATGTTTAAGCTATGAGGAACGCTGTTTACTGCATATCTAATTTGTGATCATGCATTTCATTAAAATTCTTTTTGGCTCTTTTTAGAGTTATTTTAGTTCTTCCTGGATTGAATCACAGCCAGTTAGATCTTTAATTGCTAATCTAATTATATTTTATTTTATTCACACTAAAATATTTTATAGATTATTCAACAATTCTTTTTCCATCAGTGAAATTCACCCTGAATCAGGGTCACATTGGAGCCATGTGATGTGATGCTACACAGAATTAAAACAGCATGTTTATTAAGGAAGAAAAACATTATGATGCAAAAAATGCTGGCAAGAGATAGAGACATTTTGGAAGATTGAGGTATGGTTTTCAGGAACTTGACCTGAGCCCTTCAAGTTATTGGCTCTTCTTCAAGGGAGATCTAAGAGCTCTTAAGTTCCTCAGCCTCCCTGCAGTCTTCCAGAGACCAAGTGTCTGTGTGTCACTGTCAGTCTGACACCATGATCTATAGGAAAATATAAATCCCGCAGTTCTGTAGAGTTAGAAGCAACCTATTTGTCCACAGACACGTAAATCGATGTGTCTGAAGGACTGAGCAGAGTTTGTTTCTGTCTTTTGTAAAGACTAAGAGTATACAGTGCTCATACAACAGTGTAGGATGTGGAGAAGCGGTGAGGTCCAAGTCCTCAGTATGATCTCACACACACTTTCAACGTGACTCCTAGCCACCTTACTCTACCCCTGAAGGGAGCAGTTACATTTTGAATGGAAATGACCGTTCCTTCCAGGGATATGGGCAGAAGGATATCTCATTTCTAGATCCCAGCTGTACAGAAACAGCAAATACAATGAACATAACTTTTAAACAGGAGCCTTGACTAAGAGCATTTGAAAATAGGATCTGTGTGTTGTTATATTTTTGTTTCCTTTGCATTTTCATATGAAATCAGATATGAATCAGATTGCACTGCTTTTGGAAAGGCTTATTCTGTATTGCCAAAGCTTTTACAGAAGGGTGTGGGACAATTTCAAGACAAACATCTCCTGCATAATTCTGTAGAAGGGCCAGGAACATTTCCAGGATCCTGGGTGTTGGTGTGTATCTTAGTCTTGCCCTCTGTTTTGGGATGACACCCAACAGCATAGTGTTCCTGTCTCCTTGTTTCCTCAGAAAGGACTTCTGAAAACAGCCAGACAGATGTTATGCCACAGTCCAAACAGAAGTGAGTCTGGAAGAGTTCATCTGTATATGAAATGGCTTTTTATTATTTCTGCAGCTGCAGATCAGAACATCAGAGACATTACAGATGTAAAAATCTTACTATATCGTGTTGTCAATCTCCTTGCCAAGGCAGAATTTTTCCCCACTGTTATAGTCAATGATTCTTTACCCAGACTAGAGGTAGCTTCCCACAGTCATTATTTCAGTCTCCCCAAAGCCACTTTCCCAAAGTTTTCTCCCTTTCTGGCTTGCTTAGCTGCCATTACACTGGGCAGAAATATTCTATAAAACAATCCTTCAGCAGAATAGACAGCTGTTTTAGTCATAAAAAGGATTAATATCCTGTTAATAACTCAGTAATGGGCTTGCTCATACTTTCCTGAAACATCCATAACTCCAGACTACAGCATAATACACAGAAAAGGCCTTCTTCACACAGTGTTCATTATAAGAACACATTTACAATTCATCATGATGCTAAACACACTGATTTAGTTTAGTTTAGAACACACTTACTTTGATTTAGTTTGTGTATGGGAATATAGGTCCTATTTTTCTCAATAGTGCCATAAGAATTAAGGATCTGTGGTTCACGCAAAATTCCTTCCAGATTTGATAGCATTTGTGAAAAAAAAAAAAAAAATCTTGTAAGTTGGGAATCCCACTGTGTATTTCCATTCTTCTCCCCAGATAAAATATATTTTTCAAACACATGCAAAAAGAATTATTCTGTGTAATTGTTGGCAATCCTGATAAATCAAGGAGAATTATGGCAGGGGAATTGTAGTAGCTGCTGATTATAGAATTCAACATCCTTCTCAGCTTCATCTTTATAAAAAAAAATTAAAAAAAATCTGGAGGCCTATTGCTCTGGCAGCAGAGATGAAGCAGCAGAAACCCATTACAGAGTCCTTTGGCTCTTGGCATCACAGAACGGAGTTCAGAAAGCCTACCTTCCTGGTTTCAAAACCAGAATTTCCTGTAAGGAATTGACTGAAATAATAGCAATAGAAAATCTGTATGTATTAACTGAACATTTAAATGATGAGCCATATGTGCAGTCTTAGCATGTGTCAAGCAAGAACATGGTATTTAATTGCCGAGTACACTTAAGGATGCACACTTCATGCAACTGTCATCATTGAAGGGAAAGTAGGACCATCTCACACTGCCGTGGACACAGGAAAGAGCTAAAGAGCTATGAAAAGAGTGAAAGCCCTTTTTTTTCTGAGAGAATGAGTAAAAGTTTAGTTTCTTCCACCTTGTAAAATTGAAGGATAAGAGAAAATACAGTTGTTCTCCCCTCATACACAAAGAAGGCTGAGGATCTTTTGAAAATAAATGCTACTCCTGGTGGAAGAGTACTTCCTGGCAAGAATACTTTGTAGGGGACATCAGAAGAAGGGTAAAAAGCAGTGCTTTCCGAAGGAGTCAGAACTTAGTCACCAAGAAGCACCTTCTTTCCGTATGATGCTAAGATTACAGGAGATAAAGCTTCTGTTCTGGACCCTGCTGCCCAGAATCCTGAAGGATTTCCTTCTTCTCTTTTAATCCCATGCTGTTTATGACAAATGACAGGAGCAGAATCCAAAATCAAATCCTTCCATGTGGCTACCTCAAGCATAGCCTACATATCATCTTTCTCTGTATATTGTATCTTTAACCCTTGTCACAGAAGTGACCTAATTCGTTAGTAGACACTGCTCAAATCAGATGTCCCTGTAGCAAGGGAGCCTTGTAACAGAGTACATGCTGAAATTCCTCAGTTCAATGGAAGCCTGGTACTCAGATTTACCACTTCCTGGGCAAGACCTATAATTACTAGACAATTAAATCAATGATCACATTTGCAGCATCACTGGGCAGCATGATTCAAATGAGCTTAGGACAGCAGCCAGTCACTCCACAGCACTAAATAAACAAAACTCCTTTACATTTTATAAAAGCAGAGCCAGATGTTACCTATGTGCCTGTGGCCTAGAATTAAATGCCAGAAAATCCAGACAAGCTCTCTCTTTTTTTTTTTTTTTTTTGATTAAGGACAGAGGATAGTTTTGGAGAGCAGATTCTGTTCCAAAACACACTACATCATTGACAATAATGACACCTTCACTCCTAAGATCCTTGAGACGTTGCTTAGCAGCTCTTTTGGATCTTTATTTTTTTCCCTACTCAGAGTTCCAGGTCAATAAAAAGGAGAGTGGCATGGCTCAGCTGGTAACATTTATGGCTCTCCTTCTAGTACTGCTAACATACTGCCATTCAAACCAGTTGTGAAATTATGACCTCTGTGTTTTCTGTGCAAACATTATTGAAAACACTTGCAGTGGAAAATTACCAGGCAAGGAGTAACAAATGCTGAAGATGCAAAACTGACCTTTTGTCTTTCTTCTGTTCCTGTATGCTTTTTCTTTCATTCAGGGATGAGCAGGAATTCATGGGCATTTTTTTTTTTTTTTTAATGTCTCTTTCAAGGATGTTGAAGAATGTACAGGAAAGCAAGATAAGAAGAAAACATTTTTAGCAGAACAATGGCTGCAGTTGAAGTAATAGACCAGCTTTCAGGTACACAAGCCCATCTACAGGGCTGAAGTGGAAACATGCATCAATTAAGTCACCCAGTACTAGAAAGACAAATCATTTTATAAAATTAATTTGGGAGAAACAAGAAGTATGTCTGGAACAAAGACTTTACTAGCTATTTTATTAGAGACGGTAAGTGCATCCCTCATATTGACGGAGGAATCCTATCCCTACTGGCACCAGTGGGAGTTTTGTCAGTTTTAGAGGAGCCAGGCTTACATCATGGTACTTTTCTTCTGCTCTCTGTCTCTGTGACTGAATCTGAGCCAAATTTTAAAATACATGGTACCAGTGAGTTGAAATATCCAATACTTTTGTTCCCCAAACACTATCTGATTACAACAAAGTGGGAAAGAGATACTGAAGGATGGATGGGTGAGACCCATATAATTATCTTGGTCCTTACCATATGCAGGAAAGAATAAGGACTGCACCTATGAATATCACCAATGAGTCTGCAGAGGTAACTGTGTCCACCTGGATGTGATCCTGTACAACGTGCTCCAGATGATCCTGCTTGTGCAGGAGGTTGGACTAGATGATCGCTGTGTGATTCTGTGAATATTAAGTGCAATCTGGAATGAGAATTTTTACGGTGGCCTTATGTAGTTTGACTGAATTGTGTTTATGAGAAACAAATTATAAAGTAAAGAGTGCTTGAAGATAGAACATTTTTTTTCAGTAAACACGTAAGGATCATTACAGGACAACTGGAGGGCCACTCTTAATTAGATCCTGGCTTGATCCTTGCATGTAAATGCTGTCCAAAACTTACCTCAGCACCTCAATCTCACTCCTATTTCTTTCATTGTACAGAAATGTTAGTCTACTAATGGAGTTTTCTTTGAAGCTTCCTCCAAAACCATTGCTGATCTCCAGCTGGTGGATGTCTGTGATCCCAGGCCACGAACAGTATGGATAGACTATGCAAAGTCTGTTCCTTGACTCCTACATACAGAAGATCTGTGGGCTTTCCATACTTCAAACTTCTTACGTGATCTCATACCATGCCCCAGGACATTCATCAGCTAACCTCAGTTTCCTGCTGGATTGTTCTGCTGGGTTGCAACATAGACTTCACAGTATTTTCGACACTTGAACTGTAAGGCACACAGAAATAATTGAAAGGTCAAGAGAAGGCAGGGGTTCAAGCATTATTTGGATCACACACCCCAAAGGAACTGTCCTGAACAGCATAGATGCAACAACTAATCATCATGTGGCTGTAGGACTAGGCATCACTCCCTGGAGCAGATTTTTTCAGTTGTGTGAGTACAGCTGCTAGTTAACAGCAAAGTCAGGAAGCCTAAGGCCTGAGAAAACAAAGGTTGTCAGGCTTGTTAAGAAAGATGCTCAGATTTCTTCAGGAAATCACATATGGACACACAGCTTTCTTATGGAGATCTGCCTTGTTAAACACTATTATCTATTTAGCTTTCAACACACTGAGCGTTTGTCTAGCTAGCTTTTTACATGATTCTGTTATGCCAGGCCTTCTCTTTACTGTTAAAATGAAACAACACTTTGGTTTAGTGAGCACCATGTATCTGAACTGGGGAAATGGAAATTGTTTTCAATCTCCAGATCCAAAGGTACATCTTCATCGCATTGTTGCAAGATGGACAAAAACTGGATACACATCATCATCTCATGGGCTCAGGTTTTCCAGTAGAAGCAAACCCAAGTATATGGGCACAGAGAGAGCTGCGGTGGGCTGTATCAAGTCCCCCTGGTGGATAAGCAGGAGACTAGGACTACAAGAACCACTCCGAGCACAGCTGCGCAGTCACAATTCATCTCTGCTCACAAAGTCACAGAGCAAGGGCCTTGGGGCTAAACCCAGATGGGGCTGTTGGGCACCAGGGCCTGATCTAAGGACAGGCAAATCCTATGAGTCTCCCCAGGAGAGCTGAAGATGTGATATTCACTTTATTATAGATATACTTTCAGACACACCATAAAATGGTCAGATGCTCACACAGCAAAGAGGCCAAAGTATCCATCACATTCTTAATGCACAAGAACAACATCTTGATGGAAAATGTTAGGCTTGCCATACCTTTTCTGCAAGCCCTCTTTTTCAATAGTGCAACAAAAGAGAAAGAGGCAGGGTCTCTAACCCTCATCCCATTGCTCGACTTAAGTAACATGATGCATGTCCCAGTTGCATAAATCATGAGTCCTTTCCTCTGCCTCCCTTAGGAAAGATTTATAGTCTCCCTAATCTTGAGTAATCTCAAAATTGCTAGATTGATTATATTGCTATATTTTACTAGTAGTTTGGTCAAATTCACTGCATGAATTGGTCTCTGTGCATCATACATGGTGCTAGCTGAAAGGGCAGTTTTAAGTGACTAGCAGGCCAGCACAGATCTGCTCATGTTCACATTCTCCCACACTTTCTGACTGTTTCCAAAACCCAGAAGTATATCTGCTAGTGTAATCACACTGTGTATGTACTCTGCCTGCAGATCCAGACAGCTCAGCCAGCAAGAAAACCTTTGCCTTACTAACTTAGCAATAAGGCCTCTGCTGTGCATAAACCTGCGCAAGAGTGAGTCTCTCAATAATGACTTCAATTTCCTTTTCAGTAAACAAGGAAAAATCTTGACTTATCCAGGAGATGCTTCATGTTTCTAAATTGGGAATTCATTTTGCCTCACTCAGCCTGAGTGAGTGTTGTTCACCCAAAAAAGGAAGAGGCATTGTAATGATCGTCAGTCCAATGCACAGAGCAGGCACTATTCAGCTATTTTCATTAAATCTTTTAAGGTATCCAGTGTCAGATTTAACTTTTAGTATTTAGATTTAATTCTCAACACATTTTGGTAGCCTCAGCTATTAACTGGTTGAAGTAAAACTGTTTGAAAGAGCATTTATATTTTGAAATTATGTGAAGAAAGGTAACCAGCAAATCCTATACAGAGAATTAGGAAATGAAAAAAGAAAAGAAAAGAAAAGAAAAGAAAAGAAAAGAAAAGAAAAGAAAAGAAAAGAAAAGAAAAGAAAAGAAAAGAAAAGAAAAGAAAAGAAAA
>VZSV01000299.1:469667-508205 GCA_013398735.1 Nothocercus julius
AGAAGAGAAGAGAAAAGAAAAGAAAAGAAAAGAAAAGAAAAGAAAAGAAAAGAAAAGAAAAGAAAAGAAAAGAAAAGAAAAGAAAAGCTCATTCTATTAAGTACTGTTTTTGTCAGTGTTGTAATAGGAATAGCAATATCGATAGTAATGATAATATATGCTTTCAGCCTTAAAGAAAATAATGACCTCATTTTCTTTATGACATCATTTTCATGATCCATGAAATGGTTCACTCATCATAAGGTTTTCTTAGAAAGGAAACCTGTAAAAGATACTGCTTACCTTCTTATTAAAATGAAATGGTGAACCAATTCACTAAAATGCAGTCTTGATAGTAAGAGCATGCATGCTTCATATAAAGAGATTTCAAAAATAAATAAAAAAAAAAAAGGTATCTGGCTGGTGATGGTTACTATGGAGAGAGAAACCAGGAAGTTGCTATTATATTTTCTAAATGTCAGCTTTACCAGAGGAAATATTAGTTTTTACTTTTTGTTGTTGGTGTTTTAAATCCAAGACTGTGCATAGAAAATTTAGGTTAAAACGGCAATCATAGTGGGTCAGCTTAGGACAGCACTTCTTATGATATCATATTGGCACTTCTTATGATATCATATATGAACATCAGCTTTTTCCAAAGAGGGAAAACCATTTCAAAGCAAAAATTATCAGAATATGCCCTTAAATTGCCTCATTATCGAAGGATTACAGTCAATATAAATATATAGTTGTCAATAAAAAATATAGTTGTCAATACTGACCACTAGGCTTCAAGATAGATGCTTTAAAGGTCCCCAGAGGATTTAAGTGCTTAGCTCCCACAGAATATCAAATGGCATGCAAGCTCAAAGACAAGTATATTTCTATGCAAATGAGGATAAATAAGGGGGGAAAATAGACTTTACACATATTTTTAAATTTAGAAAATAAAAGCGTCAATATCAAATTTACTTTAGAAGAAGTTTCAGGCATCAACACCTACAGCGAGAAGAAGCATGAGGATCCTCATGACTGAACTGTATTGTACACAACATTCAGCCAGTCATGCATCTGGCTACTTACCAGATACCCCATTTTCTCCAGTAGAGCTTGCGCCCAGACTTTCTATGAGAGGAAATTCTATTACTTTAAAGCATTTTAAAAACTGCAGTTAGATGATCCCTCATAAACAGAAGGCCTTACCAAAGATGGTATTTTCATAGAAAATGTCTATCATTTGATAATTGTAACACAATGAAACATTTTATTCCTTTAAATATATGGCGAGGAATCGTTACACTTACACCATTAGCCAAATATGTCGCATAAATTGCATGTGCTAGACTATGTCAATTAACATATGCAATTTTTTTCTTGTGGACTGTAGAAATTCTTTGAAATTTTTTAGGGCTACGAGGATGATCAGGGGCCTGGAACATCTGCCCTCTGAGGAAAGGCTGAGAGAGCTGGGCCTGTTCAGCCTGGAGAAGGCTGAGAGGAGACCTGAGCAGTGTCTATAAGGACCTCAAGGGAGGCAGTGAGGAGGATGGGGCAGCCTCTTCTCAGTGGTGGCCACTGACAGGACTAGAGGAAACGGCCACAAACTGAAACACCAAAAGTTCCACAGGAACTTAAGGAAAAATTTCTTGACAGTGAGGGTGACAGAGCCCTGGAAGAGGCTGCCCAGAGAGGTTGTGGAGTCTCCTTCTCTGGAGATCTTCCAAACCCACTTGGCCGCAGTCCTGAGCCACATGCTGTAGGTGACCCTGCGTGTGCAGGGGGGGTTGGACTAGATGATCTCTAGAGGTCCTTTCCAACCTTAAGCATTCTATGATTCTATGATATGGTAGAAGCTTATACGTGCTATTTCATCTGTTGTGCTGACCTGGGCAGGTGAATGGGACATTCGTTCATCAAAAATTAACAGCATAAAGTAACCTGAACATACTCCATTATTTTAACACAGTGCACTAAGGTTGCAATTTTTTTTGTTTGTTTTTTTTTTTTTTTTTTTTTTTAAGTATATCCTTTATTCCAAACTGATTTCACTTCCTGAAAGACACTGAAGCCATTTCTCCAAGACACAGGGCTGCTGTGTTGAGTGGTCTGTCTATATTTTAATATTAGTCACTTGCTCTTTGGCCTCCTTTACACATTTTATTTTTTATAGTTCTCGTCTACAGTCACCCACCTAGTCTCTTGTCCTGAGAGAATATTGCTTTAAGTGTAACTGACATCTCTGAGATTTTGCAATGTATGATACTGTCTGAAAACAGAAGGATCTGTACTGAATCTCATCCAAGAAATTTCTTTATCATGTTTATATGAAATAATGCTTTTTTTCTAGCTTTTTGTATTATATTCTTTTTTAAAAAGGCTTTGAGGATGAAAAGAGGTCGCTTACTTTGTTTCTTTCATAAACATTACATTTTTAAAGATAAAATTAATATTTCTTCATCAAATCATTAGATGAAAATGAATGTAAATAAAACTCTTAGGAATGATGACAGCCAGCTGAGATCCCAAGAGCTTCGTAGGGTCATGGTGTAGCTTGGAGTATTTTGTTTCTGTACTTTCCCACAACTGTCCATTCCCCTGAACTACTCTTTGGCTCTAAGACAGCCAGTGCAGAAAGTGATGAGTCCCCAGAGCTGTCTCTGTGCAGGAGGTAGTAAAGCAGACTGAATCATTAATTATAAATCATTGTGTGCAATGCCCTCATATTAGTGAACTGCTCAGCAAAGGAGACAGTGAGCTGTAGTCCAAAAATATCATTAGAAGCTGTGGGACATGGTTGCCATGTGTATGAGGCTCTGACGCTGCTGAAGCTCTGTCTCAGAAGGACAGTTGTGTGAGGTACACATAGCAAATTTCAAGGAGAGAGCACCGTAGGATTTTCTCAGCCAATGTATGTTGAGTTTATGCAGAATTATTCTGTTTCCTCCTGGGAGAAAAAAAAATCCTGAGAAAATACCTTTGAGCATTTTTTTTCCCCCGTGTTTTAGAAAAGAATTTTGTCAATATATTCACTGTTATTTTATAATTCAGTTTTAATATAAAATTTCTGTGTAATGATTTCCTTTCAGATAACAGATTTCTTTTTATCCTTTACAGTCATGAAGTTTTATAGACAATCACAGTCTTCAGATATGAACTGGTCTGAAGAATTTCTGCTGTAACGTTTCATTTGTACAACCCCTTAAGCATTAGTGCTTAGTATATCTGCTTACCTTAGAAGACTCCTGTGCATGAGGCTCTGAAACATCTCATTAGTTTTTGAAATTCAGCCTCAGGTAAAGGTTAATAAGCCTTCATAAAGCATAAGAAAGTGCACTTTGGTACGTATTCATAAATATTAAACCCTGTGTTAATTAGATTGATGAAGGTTTCACAAAAGAGTTCTGGACTTGTCCATTTTCATGCTTTAAATGAGGGTGGATAATGTGCCCTTCATTCATGGAAAGCATTAATATTTCAGTGGTTTCATCAGGATTATCTGTGAAAGGTGCTGTTCATCATGGGGAGGACTTTCACTGTTAGGCCAACAGTGGATGAAAAGGAGAAATGAAGATTGAAACATAAATATGGGATTTCATATATAAATATTTGCAAGGTATGCCCTTTATACTCTGATTGTTGAAGGATTTTCTGTATCATCTGGTGTGGAGGTAGCTGTATGTTGACATACAGTTTTTGAGACTTCCTGTGGTAAAGGAAAAAGGTAAAGGAAGGCATCTCTAGATATCTAGATATTCCAGCTAGAGAATTCAGTTAGCTCTCCTGCGACAAACTGATTTAACAAAATAATTTAATGTTGTGAGATAGAAAATATAACATGAATACAAGTATGTATATTACTTTTCTGCTGAAGAATTGCAGGCCTGTTTAGATTCAAACTTGGTTCAAGTCACTTGGAAGTGACTTCTAATAAGAGGCAGTTGTATGGAAATACTGCGTTATCTTCTGAGATCAGTGTGTTCAATGAAATAGTTGCATAATCCTGCTTATGCATATTATTCCAAAAAACACAAAATATTTTGTAACCTGTTAAAAATTTCCTGTGATTTTATTTCTATATATAGGGCAATAGATAATAACCATACTAAAAAGTATTTTTTTTAAATCTCCCAAAAAAATCACTGCTAAGAAATGGGATATCTATTGCTACATCATGCTTTTTATCATTTTTATCTTATGAAACATGAAAAAACATCCAAGTTTTAACAGATCTATTCAGTTGCATGGCATGTTTTTATGCAGGAAAACCACAGTAGACAAACTATGTGGGGCTAGAGTAGTGCGAGTCTTTTAAACAGTGCCCAATTTAATTTCACACAGTAAGGCAACTGAACTCAGTTTCTGTGACATCTAGATTCAGGCTGTGAGTATCTTGTCTCTTGAATAATATGCAGTTAAAGGATTTTGGGGGAAGCTTCATAAAATCTGTGCTTCCAGTTTGCAAGTGATACTGAGCCTGGTCTTCGTAATGAAGAATGGTCTTAGATATCTCACCAGGCTGGTACAAAGAGCTTTATAGTGTGGCAAACTTTTTTAATAGGCCATTTCAACTCATCATATAATAAGGATGTTCAGAAGTTCATATTTACACAGTTAGTATTTAAATAATTCACCTGCTATATCTTTTGTGGAAAGCGTGTTCTAATGCCACGGTCAGTTTTTCCCTGCATATCTCTAAGATATTTTCTCTTAAATGTTCTCCCAGTTTTATTTATTACTGACATCAATTACTCTAGTCCCCACATTTTTTTTTTTCCACAATCCCATCGTATAAAATGCTAACCACATGTCTAATGTGCTCATCAACTCCATGCTGCTTTCTGGAAGCCTTGGGCAACAAAAAAAACAGCTGAGCTCAAAGAACTAGATTTTGCTTTTCATAAAACCTGAATCTTATTACATTATTTTGGAAGTAGAAAGCTAGCCCAGACTCCGAATATCTGTAGAAGTAGGTGTAAGATACCTGTCTGAGTCTCATATTTAAGCTTGAAATCATATTGACACCTTTTTTTTCCATGACTCTGTAAGACAATATATTCCATCTCTCTATTGCCTTCTGTCAGCAAAATTTTGCTGCAGGACTCAGTTCACAGATAAAAAGTCTTGCAAACATGCCTTATCATGCTAGTGCTTTTATCTATTTGAGGTCTCATGTGGCACAAGCTTTCTTAGAGACATGTCTCTGTTATCAGGTATTCAAGCTTACCTGAACTCTTTACTTCCTCTGCAGCCCTAATTATTTTGTTATAATTAGTAATATAATAATTGTTTTTGGTATTGCATTGAGATTAATTTCACTTACTCCTTCTATTAAAGGAGTATAGTCTCCAGGGTAGATGGACTAAACCCAACTGGACTTCTTCCTGTACTTTAGCAATAGGAGCCTCATAGTTACAATTGCCCATAGCTCGCTTGTTGCCCAGTCAGCAAGTTATGAAAAAAGAATGAACCCAATTAACACAGTTCCCTGAATCCAGTGGAAACTTTTGAGGGTAGATCCACGTTTCCTGCAGACATCCTTGGAAAGGGTTTTAGAGCCATCATTTTAGAGAATTTGTGAGCTGGTCCTTGTGTAGGCATTACAATTATTTCTGGAATTTATGAATAGACAATGGATTAATGTTCTGCTTGTTTTAATCTGTAATATTTTGACTTTGAGGCTGGATGGAGTTGCTGGTGGCATCTTCCCACTGATGCCCACTTGACATGTAAATCATCAGACTACTGTCTATGAATCCCAACAGCCTGCAGATTTTCTTGCTTAGACACTTAGGAAAATCTGATCTTGCCTTAACTCAGCAAATGAAGGCCTGAACTTTTGTAAGTTCCCTTCCAGTGCTCCCTACCAATGCCTTGAACAGGCCTGAAGTGATGCAAGCTTTAGTTTCCCTGATTTGGCTCATTAAAGCCTTGGGCTATTTGAATCTGCTCTTCCTTCAATACTGAAGCATAACTTGTAGAATGCTGTTCCTCTATTCATTGCCAAAAGACGGAGATGGTGGAGTTCTTTTAATGGTACCTCCCTGTGTCTGCTATCTTTTGCCAACCATAACACCCAGACCACTCCAAAGCCATTTGCTGTATAAGATCTTCTGTAACTTTGAACCACTCTACATGATCTAATTTCTCAGGAGTCACTACTTCCTGTTGCTAGCCTAACTTCAGTTTCTCCAGCATGTACCAAACAGTAGTTAGGATACACAGGAAAGAGCCAAAGATGTTATGCGTATGTTTTATATATACTAGTGACTGAGCAGGAAAGGGTGGTATTGTCAGAAGGTTTAAGGGAAGGCATGGGAGTGTTCCTGTAGAGTGCTGTGAGATAGTGTGTGTGAGATGAGGGAGCAGAAACTTTTATAATAAGCAGATACAGCGGAAAAAAAGGACAAAAATCCTCAGGAAAATCGGAGTTCATTTCTTATGTTGCTCAGCAGAACAAGTTACTTTTCTTGTTATTTTTCTCCACAGGAACTCTATCTGACTAATCTGGTCACAGTTTTCTCTATAAATAGCTCTTAATAAATGGAGATCTCTGCTTCCCTATAAAAAAAATGTTTTCCCTAATGTCTTCAGAAAAGGTAACTATAGAAATGCCATAAACATACAAGCATTAAACATCTAGATTTCATTGCTATTTTTTCTGAGATGACACCTCAACTGGCTAAGCTGTCAGACAGATAACATTACTCATTCCCAAACACGTGCATTGCCTCTCACTGTTATGGTTTGCAGTGCTCCTTGTTACAAGGTACTTTTTTACGAAGAGATTACTCTTATTAAGCAATTCAGATGCAGTAACTAGTACAATTAGTCACAGTGAAATTGCTTCTTAGAGTAGTCATCAAACACGTAAATGATCCTGCAAAGAGTTGTTTTCAGTTTTTGCAGATGAGATATTAGCGAGATTTAGGCTGCGTGTTAGGGAAAACTCTTCAGTCATCAGGACAGATAAACATATACATGCTCCATATGTGAAGAATAAATCATTCACATATCTTTCAATGCGTAACTTAACTAGGTTAGGTACCTGGAATCAGCTGAAGGGAACCCAGAAGGTAAAATTTAAAAAACACAAAAATCTCCAAAAGCAAAGCACAAGATTCATCCAAACCTACTTAACTGGACAGTTTTCCTTGGATAGAAATGCAAGTTTCCCTCACTGAAAATGACAACGCAAACCCCCAAATGATGTTTTTAGCAACAATGCTCAAAGTCAACTAATCGCTAACAACATTAACTGCAGTCACAAAGAAAGAAGATTCTCCCTAGACTAGGGATAAAGAATACTTTGAAAATTTGATGTCTTGTGGACCATTTGAAAATTTTTGTCAAAGGCTAGTCATAGCACACAGATATGGGGTAATCTATAGATCATGCCAAATATTTTTATCTTAAGACAAATACTCATCCAAATGTTATGCTTATCCAAGGGTCTACTAATTTATGTGAGCAGATTATTAATTTCACCAAGTGTTATACTTCCTACAAGATTTCTGACACTTTTACTTGTGACTTTCTGATATGAAAAAGCTGAATAAAGCACCTCATGGTAGTCAAGTGTTTTCTCTTTTGACAGCCATGCAAAATTCAGAAGTGAGTCTAGTCTCAAAACTCCTAAACATATTTTGGTTTGAGTGCGCCACTGGAAATGGATGATGACCTCTGAACATTTTTAGCATTTTGTCCCAGACACCAAATGGTCATGAATGGCAATGAAATGTAAAATGAAATTTTAACATGCTTCCATGTTAAAAGAGGATATACTTTACATTACTTGTGAACATTTCTGTCATACAAGACTCTATCTTTTTTTTTTTTTTTTTTTTTTTTTTTTTTTTTACAAAGGAGGATATTTTATTAGGGATTAACTCAAGTTCTGGTGTTCCCTCTGTATGCAAATTCTTCTAAGTCCTTCAGGAAATGGCTGAAACCCAGATAGCACCATTCTGTGGCCCAAGAGATTATTATTATTTCAGTCACACTCTCTACATTCCAGTTAATCAAGAACTTTGCAATTCACCATTGACACAGATGTAGATAAACAAAACTTAAATTATTATACAGACAGTATCATTGTTCCATTTAGTTCTAAGAAAAGATTTATAGCTTCACATAATCCAATAACTCATTTAAAAAACCTGAAGTTTCTCAGACAGAAGGAAAATATTTCAGTTATAAAGTCACAGGAGACTCTTTGAATGAAAAGGCAGGTAAAAGTCAAATGGACTTTAGTACTAGCCTCCCTCTGACCATCAGTCTTTATTTCCTTGCTCCTGCTGGGATATGCAACTTTTGATGTACCCTTTGCAAAGGCTGGACTATCAACATCTTTCACTGGGACCTATTTGCTGGCCCAGAGTACACACTAGCAACCCTGCATTTGTCTCAAAAAGCAGCCATAGGTCTCTCACGTGGCAAATAGGAAACCAGGGCGAGTCCTCCTGATCCTAAAAGGTTGTGAACACAGAACTACTCCTTATCCCAGTGAGTGCCAGCATTGTTACTTCTATTTCCAGAGCCAGAGGCTGAAATTTTAGGCATTGCGGCATTGATACATTACAACACAATATTTATTTGTCCAATTTTGGCAATCAGTGTGTTTCTCAAATCCCTTGACAACTCACTGGAAGACGAGGAAGGAAATATTTTAAAAGCTAGCATCCAACTTGTAGGATAAGCTGTAAGTTATATACTCCTAATTCATACAGTCATAAAAAGTGAAAGCTGGAAAGAAAACAAATATGTGTTTACATTTTATTTTGAACTACCTTGATACCAATTTTGGGTATTTCCTAGTGTACATTCTCTGAGTGTTACGAAAGAAGGGAGACAACCTATCCTTCCTCTTAGCACTGGATGGGCAGCCCCTTCTGAAATCCAGCTTTGACTAAGTGCAGACCCTGCTTCTGATGAAAAGCCAAAAAATAGAGATTATATTAGCACTAGTTCTTCTCCTTTCCTCATACTGTTCCCCACCAAACCAGGCATAGTCCCTAGCAGACTTTTTATCTGCCTTTTATCTGCCTTTATCTCAGAAGTGGGAAGATCTATATAAAAAGCTAGAGGAAATGAACTATAAGGAAGTCTTAGAAAAGGTAGCAGCAGGTGGGGCACTTACGGATAGAAACTGAGCAATATACATCCAACACTGACAAAATCTAAAGGGAATATACAATAGGGAGTATATTGTAATGTGAATAGGACTGTACAGATTAGAGGAAGAGGCTTCACTATCTAACATACCCCTCACAGGGCCTGCCTGTATGTTCTAGAAGCAGTTTCTGACATGCACATAGGACCTCTATAGCCACACAGAGACACGTAGAGATGACTTAGTGTGTAGAGATGGGGAAAGAGCCCCATCTCTCCTTAAGGGTCACAGCAGGTTTCAACACAGCCCGGTTTAAGAGACACTCTGAAGCTTAAGGCTTCCCATGGGCTCCTTCCCATTCGTAGCTGAATAATGGCCCTGTGAATTTCAATCTATATGTAAATGATTATTACAGTTATTACTGATATTATATTTGTGTTATTCCCTATCCATCACAGGGAACAAAAGCTATTCTGAGTTACATCGTATGAAACCTAATGGAGCCACTAAGCTTGGACAACAAGTAAGCAGAGGTTGTGCTTGATCACAGGTGCTAAGGCTATGGCCAAGGCATTGCAGCTGTCTAACAGAACAGTACCAACCAGACTAATGAATTCTGTTTCACACAGATGAATTCTTCAGGAATGAGGTGTTGGGAAGAAGAACCTTAAAAATCCAGAACTTGGGAGGAGATATGGCAATGGAGAGCCACCTTGGTTGATTTAAGACTATTGTGCTTGTTTTAGGCCATGTTGGATTTTTAAGGAGCTACCTAAGCTCTGAATTTCTGGGTATACCTACTACATAATACCTCTCAGGTTAAAACAGACTGCCATCAAACACACTGCAGAGGTATCCAAGCTCACTGTCGTTGAGCTGAGCTAAGTTCCCAGTACATGTTACAGATATGCGGCTGCATAGTCTGTTTCCTAATCTTTTAAGAAGAGGTGAAATTTGCCCCATCAAGCTAAACTTTCTTACCTGAAATTCTTATAATTATAAAGAAAACACAGAGTGCATTACAGAAAATATAAAAAAATAAAATAAAAGGACTTTGAGACAGAACTGACTGTCATGTGAAGAAGAGACAGAAACCTCAGGAGATACATTTTGAGTTCCAGACCAATCGCTCTTTTGCATGAATTACATGTGGGACTGTGCTGAGCTATAAAAAATGTAAGGAGTCATTTCTCCTATTGCTGAAGATTCTTAGGGAAGCTTATGATCTTATGTCCCCATGTACTGTGGTCATATCAGATAGTTTTGTACATTACTGATTTGACTTTAGAATTTCAAAGAACAAAAAAACATGAAGCTAAAAATAATAAAGGTTGAAAATATCTTCAGTTGAATAAAGAATAATCCAAAAATATTATTTTACCTTGATTAAATCTATATATAAATCCATATCAAACTCAGCCAATAATGTTGATTAAAACATGGACAAAAATGTTTATTTCAGCATCTCCAGAACTTTTCTGTTTGCTTTTTGTAGTAATACTTCAGGAAAAAAAAAATAAATAAATAAATAAAATTGATTAAATAGGAGTATAAAACACCTAAGTCTTGTCTTATCAAATTATTTGTGAAGAGCCTGAAAATGCTATTTAAAAATTTTCATTTCAGTAAGAAAGCACAAGTAAGGTCCGTCTCAGACTGATCGATTTCACCCCCTGGTTTTCAGTACAGCCCTTCAGGAAGAAGTACATTTTTACACAGTATTAAATTCATTTTCATAGCACCATGTGAAAAGCCACACAGTTATACAAAGGGATAGTGGACCTGACAGCTATAATATCTAAGTTATTCCCAATAGTTATTGGGAAAAAAAAAAAAAATGTCAGGCAGGGTTCAGGTTATAGTATAACTTAAATTTTAAGATTTCAATCACACATTCACTCACAAAGACTTCCTTGGTGGTCCCATCATAGTCTAATTAGACACTTCACCTATAGAATCAATGAATTTTTAGACTTGGAACTCTATAAACACATTTTAAGTACATTGGCCACAGCTCAGCCCCAGAGGTTTCAGAGGTCCTCTACAATCAGGCAAAGTTACAAAATTGGCAAAGATAGTGATATTTCTTTGTAATTTTGGTAAAGAAGGACATAATCAGTCTTCATTTGAAATGATCTGCAAGAACATTTAAGAAATGATTAATAAAATGGCATGTCTGAGATTTTCCAGAAGCTTGAATAAATCAAGATTTGTCATTCAAAATATATGTCTGGGTTCATAAACTAAAATTGTAAGGGTGGATAAATATTCTAACCTTTCATAAAATAATACTTTTACAAACAGTATCACATTCCCAAGGCCTTAGTAGAAAGGAAATCAGATCCTTTCCAATTTAAAGAGAGATAAAAATAGCATGTGCCATTTTCCAAATGCCAAAGAGAATGAACTAATGATGCTGTAATGAACATTTGCATTACTGGCATTGTCTGCCAGCCTCTTGTATAACAATAGCAACATAGCTCAGAAGTCTCTATGCTAGTTGACTCTCTGCCAATATCACTGAACTCCTGAACAAAAAGCAGATTTTAATATGTATTCACTTGTGGAATATGAATCCTAAGCAGAATTTACATTTTGAAATCCCAAATTCCCATCTCCTACCTCCCTCCTCAGGTCAAGATAAGTATGGGAGGCTCCTAAAATGCTCAGTTAATTTAAGAACTTACAAATAGTTGCCCCAACATGTGAAATTTGGGATAGGTCAAAGAATGTCTCCGTCTTGACAAGGTAATTGTCCCATAACTTAATTTTTTTTGATATTCAAGAATGACATATTCCATCTAAATCCCCAGAAGGCCAAATATCTGAAATTATGTGACACATATTGGACTGGATTCTGTTTAAAATGTTACAACAACTGTAGCTGCTACTTAGGAAGAACTTCACCTTCAGGTCACAAGAGGTGATTTCCCCTCTTCTCAGCACTAGTGAGACATATCTGGAATGTTGAGTCCAGTGCTGGGCTCCACAGACATGGATTTACTGCAGCGATTGCAGAAAAGTATCACGGAGATGAATAATCAGCTGCAACATCTCTTACGCAAGAAACTGAGAGAGATGGGACTGTTTGGCCTGGAGAAGAAAAGGCTTGGGATGGGGATGGTAGGGATCATACAAATATGTATAAATAACTGATGAGTGGGAAGCAAGAAGATATTAGCTATTAGGTCATAGCTATTAGGTCATAGCTATTAGGTCAACAGTCCCCAGTAACAGGAGGAGAGGCAGTCGGCATAAATTCCATTAAATAAATCTCGGGAAATTCCATTTAAACATAAGAAAAAATATTCTTATTTATTTATTATGAGGGTGAATAAACACCAGAAGGGCCTGTCCAGAGACGTTGTGGAATCTCCATCCTTCAAGATTTTCAAAACCCTACTGGTTATTCAAAGTTTATAGTTATAGGCAAGCTGCACTAGCAGACCCTGTTTTGAGCAGGAGGGTGGACTAGATGATCTCCTGGGGCCCATCCCAACCTCTGTGATTCTATGATGCTATGATTTTTTTTTTAATATTTCATTATTAATCTTCCCTCTGCCTTAATTTTAACTCTACTGTAAAAACATGACCACTTATATGATTCCTCCTTATATTTATGGTTGTCCATTTATTCTTTTTATTTATGTAAATTATAATTTGTATATTGTGTCTCCCACAAAAGCAAAATTTTTGAAATTTCAGTCATCTCAAAATGCAGGTATACTTTGCAAAAATGTAGAAGAAAACTTCTGTTGACAAGTCAAAGAACAGTTGACACTATATAATCTTCATGATAGAATACTGATTAAACACAGTTGTCTTTAAAATTCTGGTCCATAAGAGGACTTGTGACAGAGGTTAACAAATTAAAGACGTCTTTAATGTGAATAGAATAATCATGGCATTTATACTAGCAGAAAATGCAGTGGATGTCATACATTAGGTGAAAACATGTCACATGCTAGGTATTAGCATGTTCAATTATTTACTCATTTAAAGGTCAGACTTCAAAGCTTGTATCTTTCTAATTCCCTGAGGTTACATTCTCTTTCCACTAATAACATGGTAAACCCTGTACATCATTCAACTTACACCTATGCGTATAAAAAGAAAATCTGGCAATTCTTGCACAGTCTTTGTCTTAAGCCACTACTGATTTACACACTTCTTATTAATTGACAGAGCAAGTTGTTTAGTCAAAATGTGTAGCAGACAGACACAATCCACATTGAGTTTAGCCACAGTCTTGCCACTGATTTCAGTGGGCACGGAACAAGACCCTAGTGTGCTTCTGTCCTATATCTTCTGGAGGAAAAAAGCAAGAGTTCTTGGGGCCCTACTTGAACAAGTATTGGGGTATTTTGATACCAGTTACAAACTTCATGGAAATGATTTATCTTGCCTATCGTCAGCTAGCCAAAAAAAAATTCCTTGTGAAAGAAAAAAAAAAAAAAAAGAAAGAAATTTCTATAGTTTCTATATCAAAGACATTGCTTTCTATTCAGAGGGTTTCGATAAGGTAGGAATTATTTTCTCACTAGCTGACAAAGAGGGACAGAATGGACCCAATGGACCCAATCCAGTTTTCACTGAAGTCAAGGAAAAGTCTCTTGATTTCAGAAGAGTGTGAATTGGACCTTTTGACTGAGGTTCATCTCTCCTGACTCTAGACAGTTATATATCATGATATCCTAAAAAGGTCTTTTATGAACAGCCAATCAGTTAAAGAACTAGTTAAACTGTTTAAATAACTAGTTTCTTTTAAAGTTTTTCTCATGACTGTCAGCTAATGTTCTCTCAGTCAAAGGTCATGAGTTCACTAGCAGGGAGTCTCGTTATTGATTTATGGTCTCCCTCACCTACATGTATAACATTGTTTTTAGAACAATATCCAGTCAGTCTATTGCACAGAGAGGAGCACAATACTTTGTCATAAATAAAATATCTAAATTGTGCATGTTGGGTGTTTTCTGTGCTACTATATCAGGGGATTACAAGCTGTAAACAGGGTTATTATTTATTGGGGCACATCACTGAAAGCAAACTCACAGGAGTAACAGTTTATATCTGGAGAGACTGCTGACATATATATACATCAGATCCATGAAAACACATGCTAAGGCTGACTTTAGAAATTCATGAACAATTTTTTTCCTCATATTCTATAATAGCTTTCTGATAGTCTTAAGTCATGAACTATTATCATTTTCTTACATCATTAACATATAGGAATTAGCTCTTCTCTTGCGTTTAACAAATAAATCTTATAAATAAGCTTATCCAAAGAAATCACTTAACTGGGGAAAAAAGTCTGCTCCTAAATAGATCATTGTAAATGTAAAATACCTTCAGGAAATTAGAGGAATTTGTCTGCGGAACTGAGAGGACTTGGCCTGCTTATTCTGCTTTAAAGGGTGCTGATAACTCTCACATAGTATGATACCCATTAAATCACTAGGTCACATAGCTTCCTAGCCAGCAGGATGGCTGAAATCCAGGAAAAAGATTACACATCTACTTAGATGGAATTTAGCTCCATAAAAGCTAAACTGTTACCCATAAAATTCTATTTCATCTGATAGACCACCTAAACCTAGAAGCAGATGAGTTCCGTAGGCAGAGTTCCGTTGTCCAGGCATTCCACAGCCTAACTCACTTGACAAATCTGCTCTTTTAGGATGACAAATATAAATGCATTTTGGCACTAAGTGCCTCTCTTTTAAAAGGTCCAGAAAGAGACAGTGAAGCCATCTTTTACTGCCTATAATCTATGTTTATCAAGAGTGAAGACCTGGATTTGTATGAACACTTTTTATCAGTATTTATTTATCTATCTATCTATCTATCTATTAAGAAATTTACTGACTACAGTCAAGTTCTTAGCAGAGAAAGAGCCACCAAAGTGTTAAAAACATAGGAGATATACAGAAAGAGAAAAGCAAGAGAAAACCCCTTTTGCCAGTTAAAGGAGGAACACTCATCTGGGAAAGGGGTGTCCTGCATGCTGGTCCCTGCTTCTTACAAGACTACTTCTTACATACAATATTAAATAAAGCTTAGATAAAATAAAGGAATAATTTTAGAAGAACAAATTTCTAAGACCTTCCCTATCCAACTGTAAGCTGTGCTGATCTAAACATACTTGTTCCTCCTTGTTTTCCTCATCTAGCACAGCAGCTCTTGAATTCTTTGCTGACAAATAGAGTTTTAACAAAGTGGAGAATTATAAATTGTTAAACAGAATAGCCTGCACCCTGGTGCTTAAGACCTCTGTTTAGAAAAGTAATTGCGAGTTTGTGTATTTTTAAGATTTGCCCCAGAGCTGTGACCCTTGGAAGCACTGTAGTGCTAAGCTAGATGCATGTCTGCCAGAAAGCAAGCTAGCATTCTTCGAGGCACTGGGCTTGAACTCAGAAAATGTCAATTTTTGGACCCCATCCAGTGAGTAAATTTATGAACCAAAAAGGGTCTGGGAATCCACTGTTTAAATCCCAAGCCAATAGTAGACTATGCAGATGTAAATGTTACAAATAACAACTTAAAAAAAATGAAGTACATGAAAAAGTTTCTCTTTCATATACAAATCCAGATAGCAGGATAATTTTCATGACTTCACTTTGTGTTTCTCATTCCAAGTCATAAGGATTTCCCTGGTGCTAAATTCAGAGGTAGGAGCATGTCCCTTGCTGCTTTGCCATCCTTAGACAGTCTACCTGGCTCTGCTGCAGCTTGGTCTGCCAAGAAGTTAAGGAGAAGTTCTTCCACATACAGGAAAGCAGAGGTATGCTGTCTTTCTTCTCCTCAGCAGTAGCTGCTATACTCAGCCTAAGTAATTTGCTTCACTAATACAGTTGATGATGCTCAGCAGTTTGCAGGGAAGAGATGCCAAGGACATGCAAAAATTCCTTAGTTATTCTGCCAACATTATTTCACATTGTCTCTTACCACTGTTAGCTGGCCCCTGGGAGTTGTCAGCCCACCTCACAATACCCCAAATGGTTATTTTTTTCTTTTATAAACCAGTGTAGTTTTGATAGTGACCAGGAAATAAAATGAAAGGAATTACTTTGCACTTCTTTAGTTATATGTCACATTTCATGGGCTAATTGGGCCTCTGACAATGTACTTAACATCATTTAGTAAATTAGAATTAGAAATTAGAAAATTAGGTTTCACAAACAAGAAAACAGTCTGTGCTGCCATTGCTTAACTGCAGTAATATCACAACAAGATGGGAAATAAACTGAACTCTGATACAAAAGCCAACTTGTGTATGATACATGGGATACAGAACGAAAAAATCCCTTCTGCAAGAATCAGAGCTGTGGACATAGTCTACATTTTAGAGGTTTCAAATATTACTTGTAAGTATGCATATTAGAAGGGTCCATCTTTGCATACAACTGGGTTTCAGGCTGAGAAATATCAACAGCAAAGACATCTTTGAGCAAAAAGATGAGTGCATCTGAAATGATCAGCCCAGTGAAAAAAAAACCCTGAAAAAAAAGTGACCAAGCAGCTGTGGAGGACTTGAAAAATCAAGAAGAAAGATGAAATATTATGGGACATTTTTTGGTGAGAATTGGAAAAGATGACTCCAAGAAGAAAAAGCATGTTGTGGAGAAAAAAAAAAAAGAAAAAAAAAAAAAGATTTAGTGGTGTTTTTTTACTGATAGCTATTTTACTGATAGCTATTTTTGTAAAAATAAAATAAAATAAAATTATATGAAACATCATTCTAATGTATAGTTATAATAAAAGGCAAATGAACTACTTGAATATATCAGGTTAGGGACAGAAAAATTCAACAAAACGTATCTACTGGAAAAAGCAAACCCTGACTACAGGGGGCAGCTGTGGATTTTCTTATTTTCTTTTGGAAGATTTGCACCACTTTGGGAACAGTATACTAGTGAGAAATTAGAGTGATTCTAGCCTTTAAAGATGTGCATAATAAAGGCAGGGTGAAAATACTCAAGTTAATTCTGGTAGAGAAGTCTTCACAGTTGTCTTGAAGCAGTACGAAGTACTTCAGAAGTTTTAGAAGAAAGCTTATAAAAGTACTGTGTATATATTCCTTTTGGAAGGAATTATATTCCAGAATAATACTCTTCATAGAAATGAGTAAATAAAGAAACTGAACAGGATGATTTCATTGTGATTACAGCAAATGTGTAGGACATACTACCAAAGCAGCTGGCATTGAGTAAGAGCATGGAATGTCTCATGTCCTTGGCTGTTGAATTGTATTAGATTGTCATTTTTTAAAAATGACCCTTGAGATCTACAGGTGTGACTGAAAGGCAGACTCCATGTGAACTGCCCAAAGTAGTCAGCAGAGAGAAAGAAACTCCTTCAGAAAGTGATGGTGAATGTGTAGTGAGGCTTTCACTCAGAGGCAGTCCTCAGGGAAATCTTTCTCCCTGTACTGATTTTGGAAGGTGATCAGGCACATGAGCTTCACCATCTTGAAGAATTTTTGTAAATACTTCCTTCGCTGTCCACAGTCCGATCTGGAGGTATGGATAAATGACGACAACCTCATTTTATTTACTAATGAGTAAATTCTTTCATAAAATGTTTATCACGTTAAAAATGCAAAAAACTTTATTTTGTTATATATCTATAATAAGAACCTAAAAGATTACTCATTTTCATAGAAAGTGCATGGCAAACACCTTTTCAAAAGCTGGAGAGAAAGCACAAAGGTGAGCTTCATGAGCTGGAAGCTGGTTCATCCCAACTCCCCTATAATCAGGCATGAGAAAGAAGTGATTCTGTGCATCGATGTTGGATTTTAATTTTTTTTTCCTAAATCAGATCAGCCTTGTCATTACTACTTCTCCGTCTCTGCCACTGCTCTCCCACCTGAATGAGTCTTTAAACCATCTATTTTTCTAGGGCTGTCTTCTCAGTTTCTTTGTGCCAGAATCATTGCACTTTGTATGAAACAACCTTCTCAAGGAAACTGTCTCACTCAGAGTGGCGCTTTTGCACAGCTCTGGGACATCAGAGATACCAGTTAGGCGCTGCGGGTTGGCTTAACTCTAAGGTTTTCTGGCCTCAGAAAAGGGATGTGGCAGAAGAGGAGGAGGATCAAATGACTGGAGTACTTGCTTTGGATCGGGCTTATATTTCATGCTTCTCCTCAGACTCCTGTAAAATAAACATAATGGTATTTCTGTAATAATAACAATACTTGTCATTATATTTGCATTGTCTTTGGAGTCATACTCATTAAATTACATATTTTTATGTAATTTGGACCAGCACTTCCTCCAAAATTTGTGTTTTAATTGGTCATACACTGCTGTGTATATGTGTACTTCTGGAACTAATAGCATATATCCACCAATGGGTGCATTCATATCGAGCATTATTAAAAAAAAAAAAAATGGTTTCTTAATCTCTTTTTTTCTGACTTTGGGCAATTGTCCTTTTTTATTATTGAGCTGAGGACAGCTTATGAGCTTCTGTGTTCGATATACCGAAACCCATATTTGTGAATGCTTCTTTGTTGAGTTTCTTACCATCCACACTGCAGATTTGAAATTTGCAGTGAATTTGCCATTTTCAGGAACTGTCATGCATTGACTGGTGACATTATAGTTGACTTGTTCTGCCTATTGGAGTTTACCGTGCATTATTCATTTGTGCTTTTTCTTTTTCTGCTATAGGAGTTTTCCAGTTTTTCCTTGTCAGCAAGAGTCCTGATAACTCTTCATTGCACAAGCAGCCCTTTCTTAGTCTGTGACTAGGTCAGTACACAAACTGAGGTCCGTATACAAACAGTTAGCTACCCCTACAGGGTGCTGCCAAATTTTATGGAAAACATAAAATATTTAGCCTCACAGCACCGTGGTAAGTTCCCCTCCAGTAAATACTGTAACTTTTTGTAACTGATAAACCCCCTTGCATCATCACAAAAATAAAAAGAAAAGAAACAAGCACATCTGTTGATTCTTTCCTGTTCTTTTTTTTTTTCCTCAGGAAAATGTACTATCACTTAATTTAATTTCTTCCCTATGGGAGAACAGGAATTTATGTTCAAAGATGCTACTAAAGGCCTTGGAATTCTCCTTTCCCATTTTGTATGACTAGTTTTGAATGGGAATGGAAAACAACAGCCCTTCAATATACACAGCACATACCCAGCAACGGCTCTGTCACCAAGGGCAAAGGTGTTTTTTTGTAAAGAGGATACTAAGTTTATCCTGACACCATTTGATTGGGAAAGCCTTGGGAAACTGTGAGACCAAGCAGCACATTACAAGGGAGAAACAAAAAGCAAATTTAGTGCAAACGCACACTGTGCATGTACGTAGAGGGAAAAAAAAATCTACAGATTAAATAAATAAATTGTCTTATTTCCCATAATTTCCAGCAACTTACTCACAACCTTTATGAGAAATGGAGAAAAATGTCAACATTAAAAATAAAGAAATAAATGCAAGAGCATTGATCTATATATTTAAGATTGTCTTTTCAAGAGAAGGAATGCAAGTTCAGTTTAAAAGCTCATGTTTGCCATGTAACTGTTTAAAGTAATTTAAATGATTTCATCTCTTCTCTGTAATGTAGTCTTAAAAGCAATATACTATTGCACTACCTATACACACATGTCAAATTGTAAAGGATATGAAGAGAGTTTTTAGCTAATACTGATTACCTATGAGTTGAAAGGGGAAAAGATTTTAATTTGATCAGTAAATTAGGTAATAAATTGAATTATTTTATAAAATGGCAATCCCTAATCTGTGAGGAACAGCTGCACACATTATTAAAGCACTTTTACATTTGTAAATTTTTACATTTAACAGTTTAAGACTGTGAGATAATAACTGAGCAATCTGAATGGAAATTTTAAAGGAAACCTGAATGGAAAGATATTCACAAACATCAAGAACTACAATTTCAGATGAAGCAAGTAGTTGTTTATTTATTTATTTATTTAAAGCGAATGTGTTTTTTCTACATCAATCTTGAACATAATACTACATAGATTAGCCTTAAAACTGATGAAAAGAATAGAAGAAAGGAGGTCACATTTTTAACGTTAGACTTCTAAATATGAAAAAACTAATTGGTCTGGAAACAGTACATGCACATTACAATATCTCATGTGCTGAATCAAGAATACAAAAATTATTACATGCTTAATTTCTTTCTATACTCTACAGCATGTTATTAATTTGTTATCAGAATCTGGCCTTCACAGTGTTATGAATTTATGGGAAGTTGATTATGCCAGCGGGCCTGGAATGGGCACCAACTCTGTGTAACCAACTTGGGCCAAAATACTTGATCTATCAGTCTGGTCCAGGCTAAACATCCCATCTTGCTCCCAGCCTTAAATGCACGGTCAGAGCATGCATGGTCTAGAGGTTTGGCTTGAGGTCCACTTCCAGTGGAAGTGACCAAGTACAGGGCTGGCCAACAACTACCCCCAGATAGATCAGGCCACATGATCTGCCTACTTTGTCACCTGTTTCCCTGTTTTGTTGTCCTCTTTTCAAGGTTGTACCTCTCAAAAAGCCCATAATATTCCCTCTAATTACCCATGGAGTTTGGCCTTCTCTCACATAATCTGCCCTCGAACACTTATGGGATCCTGCCATCGTCTTGGCATTATATATAGCTTTTGTCTGCTTCTAACAATGTTATATTATATATAATGTTAGTTATAGGTTATATTATGTTATATTAGTCAATTTTTCAAGCCTTGCCCAACACTTCTCCACATCCTGTTTAGCAACCTTAACCTCAGGCCAGGACTTCATCAGTACCCTAGTCATTTGCCTGCAACCCTAACACAAAGTTTCAAATTGGCAAACTTCATCTGGATTGTTCTATTGAATAAATGAAATCACAGAATCACAGAATCATTATGGTTGGAAAAGACCTTCTAGATTATCGAGTCCAACCATAAACCCATCACCACCACCCTGCTACACCATGTCCCTAAGTGCTTTAGAATCATAGAATCATAGAATTAGTATGCTAAACGCACTTTCTTTGTAAAGAGTTTTCATCAAGAAAAAAAAAAAAAAAGAAAGCCTTGAGAATCCTTACATGTCCCATGAGCCAAGAGGCTTTTTTGTTAATCTGTACTTTGTTTTACTATCTTCCTAAGGGAAAAAAAATGAAGAAAGAAAAACATTCTTGTTGGATACAGGATGGAGTTATGCTCAGTATGTATAGCTGTATAATATCTTCCATCTGTGCTTATTATTAGCTTAGGACTTGGATTTAAGATTTTATGTATAAAGAAGGACCTTCTGCTCCTGCTGAAGAGACAAAGATACAGATGCACATATGCATAAAAACAGCCCTGTTTACTGATGACAATGAAAGGAATCCCCCTAAATTAAATATAGTTTGGAACTAGATACCATAAGGCACCTTAGCTAATTCTAAAAACCTTAAAGTTAGTCCTCCGGGCTAAGCTTGTCATATGAGCCCCGTTAAGAAGTCAGTCACCCTCATAGTGTAACCTATCAAAGCCTATAAGAACTCTGTTAGGAAGTGATCTAATTTTCTTTATAATCTGTAGTGATATCCAGGCTGATTTGCTCTAACTAGATGCCTGACTTTTAGGTAGTATGATAAACTTTAGATTCCAGACCTTGACTTCAAATCTGTGCTATAGAAGCAATCTTTCTTTCAAATGCTTTTCCTGAATAAATCTGAATGCTTAGTGTATGCTCATTATTTTAAATTATGATATTATGAATATGAATTAAATCTTAGAAGAAAGGTATATTAGCTGTGAAGCAATGCAATATTACAAAATTCCAATGTTAGTATTAATGCAAACATTTTCCTATGTATAGGAAAGTAATATAAAACTTAAAAACATTCTTAGGAAGGTATCAAAGTATAAAAATTATAGCTAATAGAGTAGCATCTGAGGAAAACTATGAGCAAGGGAAAATAACTATCTTAAAATAAAAAATATTATGTTCATGATACTTTCACAGCAGCAGTTATTTAATTTCATCATAATATTCTGTAAAGGGTAGTGAAAATTGCTGTCCAGAAGTGCCTGCATTTTATGAGGAACACCTGCTGCAAATCATGGCTTTTGTCTATAGAGAATATAGGTGAAACTTAGACACTGAGGAAACAGGAGGAAATCATTATCAGACAGATAGTATGTAGGAATTAATATTTTGTGTAAGTATCAGAAAAGCCTAAAACAGAACTGCTTTCCTTTACACTTAGGTAGATAAGTCACTACAGTTACAAACACTTCAGAAGCTCTCCTTTGCTTAGTTATCATCTCTAGCCTTAAAAAAATCTGCTTTCTTATGGACTTCAGTCAGCTTATATGAACTTCAATCATTATTGATTCTTACTATCATCTAACTGTAAGGTTTTGCTTAGTTCTTCATCTGTAGTTTCGGAAAAAAAAAAATCTGACTTCATTAACACAAGTTAGTCTTCTGTTAGATAAAATTGCATAGTAGCATATGCAGTACCCCCACACACAACAAAAAAAAATAGCTGAATAAAGACTTCTCCTGCGTTCTAGGCAATAGCATTAGACTGCTCCATGCTGGATAATATCTGTAACTATATTCCATTAGGAAGATATTTCCTTCATTTGAAATTGCTGGTTTACCAAAGTTAAATAAAACCATATGTCCATGAAAGGAAGGAAAAAAAACCCAAACCTCTAATAATAGGGCTAAAGAGAACACAAGGAACTCCATGCAGATGATTACATTGTGCTACCCCCTTTTTACAAAGATGCTTTTCAAACATTCTGAAATAATTATATTCTCTCTTATGCTTCCTCTCACTATTTTTATTCCTCTTTAATCCCTTTTTGCTTGTACAAGATTTTCTGATGACAAAAGCTTCTGCAGTAATGACAAAGTAGCCAAGGGCTAGAGTCATCACAAGATGACCATTATGGCCTTTCGTACAGAATAAAGTCAGCGTTAGGCGATACAGTTTAAAATCAGCGTGGAATTACCTTCTGACTTTCACTCCCTTTCTAGTGTAACCACATAGCCAAATATTCAGCACCATGTTTCTGTTTATACAAAGTGATATATTGCAATCTTACACCAAGCCCTATCACCTACCTAACCATATGCAGCTTCTAGCAGCCTCATAATTCTCATGATGCCAGTTTTCTATTTTGACTCATTTAACTTAATTCTCTAGTGGATTTTCCTTGCATACGAATCTGTAAACACAGCCAATAGAAAATATATTTTTTAGTGTCATTACTGATCACTGCCTCGGTTAAAGACTTATGTGAAATTTCCATTGATAGATGACTGAATGATTAATCCTTAATTGAAGAAAATGCAGTGTGTTTCTTTATTTCTGTTTTGTATATTGAGATAAACATACATGCCAACCTCTAATTAGTAAGATGCAGGAATACTTAAGAAGCTGCTCTAAATGCAGGCCCCTAGTGCATAAACATGACAACTTTATGTAAAATTTAATGACATTAATTTAATTGAGTGCCAAAAGTATAGCTATTTTTTTTCTCTTACCAATCTTGGAAGATGCTTGTATCCTCTGATTTTCAAGCTGCTAAGTGGAAGTACGTTTCATCAAAGATCAGTAATTTGCAGGATAAAGTATTGAAATTATAAAAAGGTGCAAAGAAGGACCGCAGGAAGGAATACTCAGTCCCCACTTTCCAGAACAAGATTATTTAGCTTGCATTGCAAGCTCAAACAATTATTGATTTAAAAACAACAGTAAAAAAATTATTCCCTTTCACCCAACAGATTTTTTCGTGTTCCCTCTCAGTACAGGCTTACAAAATGTAGATTCATTATTCAGCACAAGGGACTCGAACATTTGGGAAGGAGCATGGAAATGACCTGCCAAGTAGGAAGACAGACTTCCTCTCTCTGCAAAAGAATATTCCCCACATTTAAGTAAGTGACTGAAGGAGGTTTACATTTACAACCATTCGTGCATACCCTCTTCCACACCATGCCCATTAATTAACTATTTACAGTTTTATGTTCTGCCCGATGTGGCAGCAATCTTCAGCCGAGGTGTGAAAATGGGGAAAAGAAGTGGAAGCTCACAGGGAAGAAAAAGGCCAAGCAGAATAAATATCTAAAGTGACAACAAACATAAAAAGTGATTGTATTTTAAGAAAAGATAATCAGCAAACAAATTTTTATGTATCAGCTCATATTCTTCATCAGCTTGCTTAAGTGGTCTATCCCTAAGAAGCGATGAGCACAGATCGAGAGATTTGGAGGCTTTTCTTTTTAACACGTGTTTTAATTACTGGGGCTTTGACTACACTGAAAATGTGAGAAATTCCAGTGGAAATAAAGTGGCAGAAATGTTATTTGTATTCCAAAATAATCTTATAATCTTCTCCAAAAGCAGTATTTATTTCAACCTATATGAACTATATTACTCTTAGTCTTTCTCTGCACAATGTGTAAAGATGGGGTTGTAGCACAGATGAATATGGCCTATTACCAGAGATTTTCATAGAGCCAGTCCAATATCCACTGTGATGCTAGTCTATGCTAAAGTCTCTACTATTATATTTTTCCTAGGCCTATTTCATTAAAACTAATACCAGCTGAAACCACATCTTCTTTTGCTGTGTATACGTGGCCTTCAGAGCTGATTCATCTGGTCTAATTTTGGTCACCTAATAGCTAGATATCTAATGTTAAATAATTACATATGACCGCAAAACCTCTTGAGGTTCAGGAAAGGCAAATACAGGGTCTGCCATAGGGACAGAACCACATCAGGCAACAGTACAGCCTGGGGACCAACCAGCTAGGAGACAGTCCAGAAGAAAGGGGGTTCTTGTGCCAATGAGTTGATGATGAGTCAATGGAGAGCCCTTGCAGCCATGAAAGTTAGCCACAAACAGGGTGTATTCATCAAGACAACCGTCAGCAAAACTATGGAAATCATCTTTCCCTTTTTTGTCCTCTTCTCATCTGGGCTCTGAAAATTTGAGAAAGGTTCATGTAAGAGGTTTTAGTCAGGATGTGCAGCATGGGAGAAGCTTATGTTCACTCAAGTTAGATCTAGCAAACGGAGCCCAGGGAACAAGTCAGCTGTCCAGGTTGCAGGAGCTCAGTTCATCTGTCCATACATTAGTGCAATAATCTAGTGCCATTTCAGATTCTATAGGTACTAAACAGTGGCTCCAAATGTACAGTCCTTATCTGATGGATCTGTACAGGTGTAATGGGATTGTAGCCAGTTAGTTTATCTTCCATCATCCAAATCAAGAAAGAAAAAAGAATTATCTGAGCCTTCAGAGAAGGCTGGATAATTTAGATTTGTATGTAGCCAGAATTTGTTGGGGATTCTCAAATGCTGACTTTAAAAGACAGCTGAATCATCTATGATGCTGAATAAGGAATAGTATCACAGAATAAACTTGTATGGTGATATTTTTACCTTATCATCACACTGCAAAGTAACCATATATAAATAATCAGCTACATCATTAAGCTGACAAAAACCTGATGTTCTCTTGGTTAGTCATGAAATTCTCTCCACTGAAATATTGCACAATGAGTAAACAGCCCTCAATTGTTCACAAATGGAGCAGGACAGCCTTTGATGATTTTTATTTAGTGACTCATTCTAAAATAAATCTGTCCTAATGGATGATACATAATAAATTTTGTAAGTTTTTAAAATAAAGTAGCTTTTTACAAAGGGTCAAAATTGAGACCTAAATATTCCAATTTTAAAAAATTATTTGGATTTGAGATCATTGAGATTATTTGCTTTGAAATTTTTAATAAGGACTTGGCTTTCTTATGTTTACACTTAAAAGACATGATTTCTATGGCACTGTTTTCTCAAAGAATGCTATTACAGCTGAAGGGTAGCCAGATTAAAGTTTTGGACAAAATAAACAAGCCCAGTGAATAAAGTAGAAAAGGTGATACATGACATTATTTTCTATATAAGGAAATCAGAGATGAGAAGAGGAAGCCAGAGAATGTGAAACCAAATGTTCAGAAAGGTTATTTCTTCATTTGTGAGTATATACCATGCTACGGTGGGAAAGAGAGGAAGGAACATCTCTCTCTACACTTAACAATTGGTAGGTCTTTGTCCATAAAGATTAAATAGTATCCAAAAGCAAACATTCTTTTCTGCTTGCCTATTGGGAAGCTTAAAGGTGCTTTGGAGGATCATTTTTGGTAGGGCTATGCCTAATAGATTCACATTTACTCTTAACTAATAAAGAAGGATGTTTTCCACTTAGTAGTTCGAGACTATTGCTCTGGCCATCTGGCAATTATTCCTCCACATATTTAACATTTTATTTTCTTGATTTAATGAATGGAACTATTTGCTTAGTAGAATTCAAATATGCAGTACCTCAGCAATAAAACAAATATTCTAATATCCAAATAGTATTTCAAAAGCTGTGTTGTAGAAGAAAATACCCAAAGTGTTCAATGTTTAACTTTATAGACTTTTTTTCAAAAAATCTGATATTTGTTTTTATACCAAAAGTCTTTCAACACGATGAATACCTCATTATGACAGACACTGTAAAAGATGCTCAGATACTGCCACTTAAAGATCACAGTTCAAGCAGACAAGTCAGACAATCAGAAGTGAGGCAACATATCACAGGACCATAAAAATGTTTCCTGGAAGAGATTTCTAGACATCACATAATCTAACCTCCCTAATCCTGTGATTATAGCCAACACTAGGACAAATCAGTCATCCCTTCTTATATTTTCTTGAAAATTCCCCAAAAGAGAGATTCTATCACCTTCCTGGGCAATTTGTTCCAGTGCTACACTACCCTCCTAGTGAAAAGGAGAATTTTTTCTAATGTCTAATCTGAACTTCATGAGCTGAAAATTGTCTCCATTGTCCCTTGTTCAAGTTATTAAACGAAGTATTAAATAAAGTTAGAACCAAACCTTAAGCTTCCTTGGCCACTTACCTACTTCTGGAGTAAATCTTCTTTTGCTGTACTGGTGTTGGTTATAATATGGCATATTTTTATATGGTTTATAATATGGCATATGGTGTTTTCTTGAAATTGGGTTTCTAAAGGGGGATATTCAATATCTCACTGGAGGTGTTCAAAACCTCTAAAAATGAGAATCTAGTTGAAATATAAGTTGTAACATATTGAAGGCTGCACCTGTGAATGCCCACCTGCTTGCTGTCAGAGTGTCTGATATTTTGCTTTTTTTTCGCTGCAAAAATATATATGCCTGGGTCAGCCTCCCAGAACCATATGACATATCAAGGAAATGAGGTCAGGAGTATAAAAACTACGCATGCAGAAAGCCTCCTTTATTTTTCTACTTATTCTTTTTGTGCTGCATCTGAAAAAAACCCATCCCACTAGTAATGACCAAGACTGGAAGGCTTAGTGAAAGTCTCATAACCTTCTGTTACTGAATGACAGGCTTGGGGCGTGAGGGCGGAGTGGTCCAGAATCTCAGCTCCCTCTGTGGAGTCAGTGGACAGGGAGATGCAACTTCAGAGGGAAGCTCATCTCCTCTCCAGAGGAAAAGTTTGATGACCAACTCTACTCAGTAGTGGTACCAGCTTTATTGCCTCCACCTCTCCCTTTCCAAGCTTCCCACATCCCAGTTCTACCCTACAGCTCCTGTTGTTTTGTTGCAATTGTTTGCCCCTGCTCAGGGACTCAGATTGGGAAACTGGCGCAGGTTAAAAATAGCAATTTCTCTTTTTCAGGTTGCTCTTAATTGGTTGGGTTGTAAAGACACTGAGAACTGTACTCCCATGCCCCACTGTAAATATGGCCACAGTCCGTTTTAACCTTGCACAAGACATTGTTCCTGTAGTAAATTGCTGTCAGCAGGTAGCATCTCTTAACTATATTGATTTTTCCTCTTTGATCTCACAGGGAAGGCTGTGACTGTCAGCATTTTTTTGGTCATCTGCATCTCTCAGATAAATTTTCACCAGCATTAGTTAATCTGTGCTGCACTTGCTTCATAAAACCTCACTGTATCTTGGGAACCTGTCCCAAGAGAAGGAGCTGAAAGGAAGCACACTACCTAATGTGAGACCTTGTTGAACTGAAAAGCACATGATTAATACCCAGTTTAGCACCAAAATAGAAAGTGTATAAAGATGTGGAAAAAAAAAAAAAAAAAAAAGGAAAGAAATTGCTTTTTTTTTTTTCTGTGTATTGAACTACCTCAGTGTTGTTTTAAGCTAAGCTTTCCATCCACTTGCTTGCCATGTTAGTATTTCAGAATTTCTCTAAACTGTGAACTGAATTCTAAAAGTTGATTCTAGGCTCACTGAAGCAAAGATCAAAACACCAGATGACAAACCCCTGGAGAACAGCTAAGATAGTATACTCGTACTTACAAAGAAGGTTCAAACACATTTTCTCTCTGGCGAATAGTTCAAAACTTTCTCTCTAAATCTTTCTTTAAAAAGATAAACACAAAATTCTAATGTGGAAAAGGAAAAGGAAAAGGAAAAGGAAAAGGAAAAGGAAAAGGAAAAGGAAAAGGAAAAGGAAAAGAAGGGAAATTCTTAAATACCTTAAATATTTAGATAAAACTACTTTACACAACTGAGATTATCATGGTTTCTAAGTGTGTACCTGTGTACACACTACAATAGTAAATTCACTTATAATAGTAAATGAAGCATGCTCAGGAGCCTCTGGGCCTGAAATTACTCCAGTGGTGTGTACTGGCAACTACCCAGACTATTAAGGTCACCAGGAAGAGCACGTCCTCATGAAAATGGTGTTGTGGAAAAGATCCCTGAGTATATGTTGACTCAAAAATCATGACTGGGATTTGCATAGGTGACCCAAACCAAGAGCATTCCAGGACCTGTTCCAACAACAGCATACAACAGACTCCTTTTTCCCACCACTGAGGAACGTGCCTCAGCCGTGTCTTTAATTTACCAGTATAGATACAAATTTTGCTAAACAATTGGGGGAAGGAATTTTGTGGATCCTTTTTAAAAAGGATTCTCTTCCCCCAACACTCCCAGAAATAAGGTGACATGTCAAAATTGAACACTTTCCCATAGATTTGTGTAAGGATGATGCTTGTAGCACTAATTATAAACAGCTCATAGTCTGAGGTTCAGACACATACTTTGCACTGAAAACATCCATATTGAAGTTCTAGATCTCCAAAAATGAGGAAAAAAACTTCAAAAGTTTGCATTTTCATTCCAATGGAGAAGAGTCCAGAATTGTACTCTTCACAATTTTGATGAGTACCAAGTGAGATAAACTCCTATTCCCTATTTTCAGATGAGTAAAATGTGAGATTACAATAGAAGTATTATATTCCTACCTTCTCTACAAAGACTTAAAATGTCAGCATTATTTTAAGACTATTCAAATTTTTATTCATAAAGAACATATTCAAGTAGCTCAAGCTCTCATAATTGGGACGGGTTTTGGCACTCTCTTCTGTTTAAATGTTGAATCTTCTAACTACTCAGAAAAGGATGAGCTTCCTCACGATATCTTAAAATGTGATACTTCTTGCCAGCATATGAAGAAGCATTTGTAAATCAAAACTCAATTTATTTTAGAAAGAGATTTGTTTCTTTTTGACTACATTTTACTGCAAAATTAAAAGATGTGGTGTCCCCTCCCTCCCCTCAAAAGCTTTTTTTATAGCTATTTTCATAGTTCTGTGCAATCCCCTATCTAATTGAGATTAGGCATGTACCAGCACCTGGGTCTTGTAATGCATTCAGCAAAACAGGAGGAAAAAACTTTATTCAGTAAAAAGATTTGGCATATGGCATATAATGTCTGGAAAGTTTTCTAGAAAATCTGTTTTCTCATGAGTGAATGACTCTAGAGTACACACAGTACTTTAACGTGGGTACAGCAAAGGAATGTAAACCTACATTTCATATTTGGCTGATATCCAAGGGGGTTTTACAGTCAGAAAGATAACAGTTACTTTGCCAAGGGATTTGTTTTCATCTGTGCAGCGGAGGGATGAATTCAACTGGAGTGTGACCAATCGATTGGGAGAAACACATCAAAGTAAGGCTGGAGTCAACCTCATAGTCATTGCTGCAACAGTGGTGTACAATACCTTTCATTAAACTATAAAACTTGATTTCATAACTAGTCATTTTTCTCTTTCTACGTCTTCTAGAAGACTAATTCAGAACCTCCATCTTTTGATAGCAAAATAACTTTTTTCTCTTCTTCAGCCTATCTTTAATCATAGCCAGACTATCTTTATTGGCTCTCATACCAGCATAGTTCATCCGATTCCAATAGTCCATCCCTATTGTATTTTATCTAGATTCCCATCCCGGTCTTCATGCTGCCAGACTGTTAGCCAAGTTTCTTCTGTTTACTTCCAAAACAGGCAGTCCTTGCTTCCAGTCACGCTAGTGGCCCCGTGTTAAACCCATTTTCACTTGGATTCATTCTTTCTTGAATGTCAGTAACCAGGACTGAGCACAAGGCATGAAATATGATCCCTTCAGTGTTTCAGACTGTGAAGTTACTATTCTGCTCCACACATCTCGTATAATACAGTCAGATCATCCTGTTCTTCCATTAGCATCTTCCCAATGAATCCTTACACAAGGGATGCCTCCCATGGTCCAGGGTGTTCTAATATTTGCCAATGCAAATATTTAAAATCTTTCTAAAACTAACCTTGGGGAACTCAACCTGATATCTCCTCCTAGTCAAAACTATGTGTTACTATCTTCTCTTCAGCCAGATCCTCACCTACCTCAAAATTCTTGTGCTTATCCCCATCATCTCCACTTAAGTAATAACTTTTCAAGTAACATCCTATCAAATGCTTTGAAGAAACCCAGAGAGATAAGACTTTTCTAATTTCTTGTCTAGAAAATAAGCACTCATCCAAGAAAGCTATCATATTAGTTTGGCACAATGCCAGTAAAGCTGTGTTGCTCTTTATCACATTTAACATTAACCTTCACATCTTTCATTATTCTCCCCTTCAAAATATCTCCTAAGTCCTTGCAAGCTGTTCAGCTCAAATAACTTGTGAGAGCAAATGAAGGTGCCTGGATCATTTTCTTCCCTTTTTTTTTTGTGTAAGCATTAATTTTTCCTGTGCCTAATATGCCACCCTCTTCCCCAGGATCTGCTACAGTCACCTGCAACCAGATTGAAATTTGATGTGCATCTTCATTCAGCTGAGATTGTGCAGTGCACTGAATGTGATAGATTTCAGCACAGTCTGTTTCCACACAATTATTCCTATCAGTTATCATAGTGGGAGTACTTCTTTCCCCTCTCTCCACTCCCAGTTAACATTCTCCTCCTTACTGAAAATTGAATCAACAAATTCACATATTTTGGGGGTCACACCTAAATTACTTTGCATCTATCTCACTTCCACTATATGAAACCAAACTTCCTTCCTTGAATTTTATGGCAGGGAGACCCTTGCATATTGCTTTAACATTTTTATAAAGTCAATTTGTTAACTCTCTTTTTGCACTTCTCAGTTTATGTTCTCATACCTTGACATCAAAGTTGTAATTTAATTTACTAAGTAACCTTTCATTTGTGTACATTCTCTTCTTATTCCTGTTACACTTTTTGGCAAGGCTAGTTGTCCAGGTGGATTTTCTTGCCAGATTTACTCCTCACTTCAGAGGGAATACTAATCCTCCTCTAAGTAAGGCTCACTAGCTTTATCTGTCCAGGTGGCACCATTAATTTGTTACTCCTGGTTTGCTGTTTTGAAATCCGGAGTCTTAGTGTCTGGCCTTAGACAAATTAACCCTTCCATATAAATGAAACTATGTAAACTCATCCCTCAATCCTTTTACTTTTTTTTTAATTCAACTCATTTCTATAATTCTTTTCCTTTCTTTTCCTTTATTTCAGAAATATCTGCTTATAAATACTGAATAGAAAAAACTTTTCAGAAGCATAAGACATTTTAAGTTTGTTTCATACATGATACAGACCTGTTTTTCTACTTTAAACAAATAAGAAGAGTGTAATAAAAAATAGGTTCCACTAAAAGACATGGAAAGAACTAAAATGTAACCATTAACTTTCTATTTTAAGGCAATGACTTATTTTTTGGCTGCAGCATTTCATTCTAATAGGATAGCCACTACCGGTTATGCCTATATTTCCTTCAAGAAGAATTCTGAGGTTTAAAAAAAAGAAGGAGACAAGACTAATATAAATTTTCCTTGTGTAGTGGATCTCTTGGATCTCTGCACTTTTGTCTGAATTATACATCTGAGAAAACATTGAAATACTGAAATGAGCAACACTATTTTGCTTACATGTTCAAGTGAAATAATCTTGTTGTACGACTCCTAGTTGTTTTATTATAATGAATTTATAAGAAATTAAAGCTTTTCTAACAGCATCATTTTTTTCTAATCACAATAATTTAATAGTATTTTTTAAACAACTCCTATTCATTTTTCCTCACATTTTCAAAAAGAAGAAAGACAATTCCAAAACACGACTCTCTTTTTATCAAAATGATATTCGACATTTTGTATGAATTTCTGTCACATGGAGGAAAACAAAACAAAACAAAAAAATGTATGGAAACATTTTGAGAAAAAGAAAAGAAAGAAAATAAAGATGTTTCTTTTTCTATTTCAGTGATCTTCTAAAAATTCAAATTGGGGAAGCAATCCCTCTATTTTTTCTTCTTTTTCTTTTTCTTTTCCTTTTTTTTTTTTTTTTCCTTTTTCATTTAAAAACACAGAAGTAGCAAGTTTTAAATGTTCTAAATTAAATTCTGGGAATTATGAGATTAAGGTTCAGGATCAAAAATCCTTCATCTTCCACAGGACTATGGATCAGACTTTAATGTATTCAGAAACCTTTAGCTGACACCTCTGTGATGCATACAGGTAAAGAAGAAGTAGCTATCTTGCAGTAGATATGGCTGAGCAACAATGAGACAGGACCTCTCTGCCTACTGCTGTTTTAAGAAAGCTCCCTCAAATGTGATACTTATTAGGGCCAGTTTGAAATCCTCTGGAAAATGTGCTGCTCTTGAAGATATCAAGTTGATAAGGAAAGGGACGGGAGAGAGAAAGCAGAGCTCCCAGATGAGGAAGTCAATTTCCCATCTTTTGTGGAAGCCTTGGGGAGTCCAGACAAAGGAGCAGCACTCATTTCTGAAAGATCTTAAATTGACCAGTTCCATGCAGGAAAGCAGCTTGTCAGTCTTGGCTTTGCACTTGTCCTTCTCACAGGGACTTTATTTTCTTCTGACAGCATGAAACTACTACTTCTGTTTGTACTTGCTGCTTCCAGGCCTCAGAGGCTGTGCTTATAAAACTGTGGCACATGCCTTCTGTCACTCCATTGACTGAATAAAAGCTTTGGGGACATATTTTGGCAGAGATTAGCCTCCTATTATGCATTTAACAAAGTTAAGCTGTGATGAGATACATGAGAAGATCACATTCCTGCAGAACAGATTCTCCAAAGCAAACACAACTTAAAAACACATTATCCTGAAAAATAATTTACTAGGATAGACTTTCTATTATAAAATCTTCAAAAGCAGCAGCACTGTTGGTTTGGTTTGGCTCTAAATGTCCACCCACACAACACAGATGGGAAAATCCAGACAGTGATAAAGTGTCTTTTGTGTGCAGATGGTACTTTTTATCATTAAAGCAAACAAGTAAAACTATGGCTAAAACCTGCTCCTACCGTATGTGTAAGATCATTAGTGACAAGTTACTGGAGATGTTATGGACGAAAAGACTACTACATAGTCACATCAGTGCATGAAGAAAGCTCTTCCAAGCCAGCGTTTAGATACTGCATAGGAACTATGTGCTTACGATTTTCGTTTGTGTGTCAGTCTTCATAAAAACAGGATTCTCCAGAATAACTAATAATTTTTTATAAGTTGAATAATGGTTCTTCATAAATCACCATATATGTGCATATGTCTGAGTGCCTGTGTGTGTATTTAACCATACATATGAGAGTTCTATGTACTACAACATGCCATTAATTGATTATTTGTTGCTGCCCTGAACCCAACATACTTTAAAATATCGATCTGGAAGCAAGCTGACCAAACTGGTTGCCTAAAGCACTGCTATGTATGACATTGCTATGTTGTCACAAATTCTTTTTCTTGATCTGTAACAAGGGTCTCATATGGGGGCAGCGTATGAGAAAAGGTGTCCTCTACTCTAATGCAATTATTTTAAGGAGATTTTGTTGAGTAGCATAGCGTTAGGTCTCTACCTTGAGCATACTGCAGTGAAGATTTGAGCAGCTAACAGTAACAGTGATACCTGGGATAGTGATCCAAGGGAGGGTACTAGCCTGGAAAGGGGCAGGAACCCAAGTGGAGACCAAAAGAAGAGAGGATTGTCTCACCTGAGTGAGACAAGACAAGAATTAGATTTGCAGTAAATTAGGAAAAGGGTGAGAAAGAACTGTGCGATCTCAAAAGCTGTTTTTCAGAGATATCTCCTTGGTTTCTGCTAGCTGTCTATAAAACTGTAGTTGGGACGGTTTTAAAAGTCAGTTTTCTGGACATATAGCAGCCACCAAGTGACTAAATGACTCAGTGCTACCTTGGCAGTGACTCATTAGATACATATTATCATTTTGTCCTGCATACGGTACTATTCAATATTATTATTGATGACCAGGATCATGAAATGGGAAATATGCTTACTGAATTTGCAGAGAACATAAAGCAAAGAGAGATCACCAGAATGTCAGAGGACAGTGTCAGAATTCAAAATGACCTTGGCAATTGGAGACATACTCAGGAAAAAAATAAATGGAAATTCAATAGGGATTAATACACTTTAGGCAAGAAGATTCAGACGCATGAATTATGTATTGGGGAACAACATGTTTAGAAGGCTTCTTCCAAAAAGGATCAGAAAGGGGTGGCAGTTCAAATATCAAAGCTGAGTGTAGTCAACCTCCATGCTGTTTAAAAAAAAAAAAAAAAAAAAAAAGTTTTTTTGTATAAACAGAAGTAAAATCTGCAAAGGGTGTATTTAGTAATCTTTCCAGAAACTGATCTGGAAAAATGGTCTTTGAGAGGACTATGATAGTTGGTCTTGGCCTTGGTCTTGCAGGCCAATTTTCATTTTCTGGTGGTACCTCTAATTTGAATTTCCCTCTGGAAATGAGTCATTGGCACAGAGATGAGATCCCTGGAGCAGGTTTGTAGCCATTTCTGTTTTATTTTTGTTTACTGTGTTCTCAGGCTACATATTACATTTTTTGTCCCCAAAAGAGGGAAGTCTTTCAGTGATATTGTTTCAGCTATGACCTGAAGGGGAGGCTGTAAAATCAAAGTGTTTGTTCTGAGTCTTTCCAAATCCAAGACATTCAAGTCATTTTTCAATCACATATTATTTGCAGTTTGTCATGCAAATCATTTCTTCTTCGGAAGACTGAAATCAGAAGATTCCTGAATGGTAGTAAGAGACCTAAGGAAAAGACTGTTAAAGAAATCTCCAAAATGAGTTTATAAAGCTAAAAATGTTGCAGATCAAGAAGTTTATTTACATCCAATCTTTCTATAAAAATCTAGTAAAAATATTTCCTTTCAAAATTGATAAGAATTAACACTTATTTTAAAAAATCTATAAAATGAGCAAACTAATTTCAATTGTTTATATTAATCACAAGATACATCAGCTCTTTAGATAAAGGCTTGCTTTTGTATTGGTAATAATCCTTTGACCATTTCTCATAGTGAATACTGGAATCTATCAAAATCAATTTCCAAACTGATTACAGTTTTAAAAGCACACTTTCTTCTCAGGTTCATTTGTTAACTTTGAAAAGTACTCTCACTGAATGAAATAATAAATGAATAAATTACTTAATTTGGAAAGTTTGGGGGACCTTTGAATTTTCTGAAGTCCTCTGGGGGACATGGTAACTCCAATTCCCATAAAGTACCTTTTAAAATGTGTCTTCCTATTGAAATTTATTCTAAGCTTAATAATGATGATAACTGTGTGCCTTGTAAGAATTCTGCTTTAATTCTGTGATTTATTTATTTCGTGTGCATCTCTGATTCTTATGGAACATTAAGGCTGAGAGAGCTGGGCCTGTTCAGCCTGGAGAAGAGAAGGCTGAGAGGAAACCTGAGCAGTGTCTATCAGTACCTCAAGGGAGGCAGTGAGGAGGATGGGGCGGCCTCTTCTCAGTGGTGGCCGCTGACAGGACTAGAGGAAACGGCCACAAACAGAAACACTAAAAGTTCTACAGGAACTTTAGGAAAAATTTCTTGCCAGTGAGGGTGACAGAGCCCTGGAAGAGGCTGCCCAGAGAGGTTGTGGAGTCTCCTTCTCTGGAGATCTTCCAAAGCCGCCTGGACGCAGTCCTGAGCCACGTGCCCTAGGGGACCCTGTGTGTGCAGGGGGGTTGGACTAGATGATCTCTAGAGGTCCTTCTAGAGGTCCAACATTAAGCATTCTATGATTCTATGATTTCTTGCAAAACATCCTACAGGTTGATTACAACGTGGTGACATTTCACAAAAATAAAGTAATCTGTTTTGGATTAACTACAGAAGTTGAAAAATGAGGGATAAACCAACTATATACTTGCTAGCAAATGTTTTCCTTCTTACTGTATGTGGTTTAAGTGAGTATACAGAGCTATGCAAGCCAGTAAACACTGCGGTTCTTAAGAAGAACTTATGTATTATACAAAATTTCTGCTTATGATGACATTTACTTCAAAAAGATGCACTCAGGGACTTCTCCACTTCTCCACTTTCATAGCTGAAAGCATTTTCTTCAAGTAATAAGACAGCTTCCTTCAGATTCATAGCAGATCAGGCTGTCATAACTACTGATGTGTACTAGTGAGTTAAAAAGTGGTCTGTTCTGACCCCAGTGATGTCTTAGCATTATTGTGGAAATACTTTAGGAACAGGAAAGCTACTGAATCAGATATGCATTTTTATTGAATGTAAAGGATGTACTTACCAAGGGACATGAGGAACGGCCTACACCTGTATGAGCTCCCAGTCATGGTCCCTTTAGTACAAAATAACATGCTGAAAAGTTGCAGATCTCCACGAGCAAATAGCACACAAAAAACAAGAGGGACTGCAGCTTACCTGAATACTCCTTTTATGGGCTAAATCACTTGATCTTGCATTGTCAAGGACTAGGAACCTGAGAAGCCTATGAAGAAGGTAATGTATACAAATTTGTGTGTGTGTATGAAGTCTATGCCCTGAATCTTTTTTCTCCTTGTCTTAGAAGTCACAGAGTGCAGGATAATAGCACATCTTTTATGCATAAAAAGAAGAAAAGTGCTAGATTTTGCAGAGGGCCCCAAATCCTCCAAAATGATCTCTCAGAGGAGCCACATAGAAAGATTGAACTCACCATGGTTAGAGGACTGGAGCGACTCATATGAGGAAAGGCTGAGAGATCTAAGCCCATTTAGCCTAGAGAAGAGAAGACAGACAGTAGATGTTATAAGTGTATATGAATATCTGAAGGAAGGGTGTGAAGAGGGGTCGCATTTTCAGTGGTGGGCAGCAACAGGACGAGAGGCAAGAGGCACAAACTAGGAAGTCCCATCAGAACATGAAGAAAAAAAGATATTGACTGTGAGGGTAACAGAGGTTGCCCAGAGAGGTTGTGGAGTCATCTTCTCTGGAACTATCCGATATCTGTCCTCTTGGGCAACATGTTCTAGGTGACATTGCTTGTGCAGAGGGATTGGACTAGATGATCTACAGAGATCCCTTCGAACTTTGACCATTCTGTAATTCTCATTCTGTGATTTGGCAAAATAAAGGCAAAACTAGTGCAGAGAATGAGATAGTCAAGTAACATTAGATATTTCCCTTCTTTTTTTTTTGTTTTACAAAGAAAGTTGCTGCATGCTACTGCTAATAATAATATATTTTGCTCTTATATTCTGCTTACATAATACTCTTACAACTTGAAACATTCAAAAGAAAATCAGAGAAGAGTGTAATAAATTTAAAGCACAGGGAACTTAATGCTTAAGTAGATAAAAGACAACCAGAAAGATATATGCAAACGCAATGAGAGGAGCCTTGGCTTTCAGTTATAGTCAGTGTATAGATTTTACTATACTAACACTTTAAATAGACTAATGGGATTTAATCTTACCTTCATCCACTTCATGTACATCTAAACTAAGTAATGATTTGGAAGATTTACTCTAGCTATTTAAAGGTGTCCTTTACAATACCAAAATGTCAACAGAACTTACTCCCAGACACACACAAAAAACTTTTGTTTATGTGTAAAACACATATAAACAGGCTACATTCTTTTCTAGACTACCAAGAAATCGGTTGTTCTCCATGAAGTAGGTTAATTTTGGTTCTTCACAAATAATACGCTATTTCTGATGTCAGAACACACAGTGACTCCTTGAGTCTTTGGCTGAAGAATAAGTGCAAGTCTAGATGCTTTTTGTATGCTCTATATGAAAA
>VZSV01000299.1:508430-521258 GCA_013398735.1 Nothocercus julius
AAGGAAGGAAGGAAGGAAGGAAGGAAGGAAGGAAGGAATAGCCCATAAATCATATAAAAGCAGAATATGCAATCACCAGCAGGAGAGAAGCTTCTTATAGGGTCAAAATACAATAAATGCAGACAAACATTGCTGAAACTATGAATCTTTTCTCATATCCTTGTAGAAATTGGGGCTGATGCTAAGCTTTCATGAGATCTGTGGTCTCACAAAAGGTCTCATCTGACCCATGTTTGAACTGTTTATACAATATGCATTTCTCTTATTCCTTTGGAATAGAGAAGAGGCCTGTCTAGAGAACAGTGATATAGCTCACTGTTATAAGTACTCACTAGTATTAAGATTAGGTGCTTATTGCACTAAGACTAGACACTACTGTGCATGAAACTTGAAGCTTGGATGTTAATGAATTGCAGCCAAATTCAGCCATGAAGAAAAAGAAAGAGAAGGAGACATGGACACATGGGTTTTGGGAGTGAAATTCCCTAGGAGTTATGTCAAACCTGAAACTTTATGTCTAGTCTGTTCCGCTGTGAGCCCACACAGAAACACATGTGACCACTCAGTGCAGCTGACTAAGGCAGTTAATCTACCTGAAAATGGTTCACTTTTTTTGCTTTCTGATGTAGTGTTCAGCTTCCTAAGCTAGCTGATGGTTCAGTCAGCTGAACGGCAGTGCCAGCATGTGCACGGAGGAGGGAATGGTGGCCATGGGCAGAGCCGCAGCTCCGCGTTGCACATCTGTATCTCCTCTCAGGTTGTGCTGCACTTTGGTGGTCCCAGACTGAGGACCTGAGCAGCTGGAGTTGTTTTCACCTGAAAAGCTTATTTTTGCCTTTGCACATCTCTCAGTGCTGTCTAAGTAAAGCTGGTCAAAGAACCATCATACAAACTGGATTGAGGAATGCGGGGTGAGAAGCTGTTTTCTCTTCAATTGGTTTAATATCTTGAACTATTTCATATAATGGATCTTCCAATGCTTATTCTAAAGCAGGGTGGAGAGAAAGAGATGCTTAATCAGGCATTGTCACTGGGGAGAGTTGTCTTTAAGCACAGCCTCACTAAAATAAATATACAGTACACAAAGAAAATATTCGAGACCACACAAAGTCCTGAAAATACTTTGTGAGATCATACCTTTACAGTATGTCATGCCACAGTGTGAATCGACAAGGAATCTTCACAGTTGTCTATTTTCACTCTTGCTCCTGTGTATATTATGTTAGAAAATTAAAAAAAAAAAAAAGTTCACTCCTATATCTGAACAGATACTCATCTAAATATGTTCTCTAATACTTATCTTCAGCAATAACTTCTCAGACATTAATCATCATCCAGTATATTCAGGTTATGTGCTCTTCAGAGCACAGAGTATCTCTGTTTTTCCGAGTACATCATAAACCAGTGAACAAGCAAGGAACCTGGGATCTCCACATCTCCAGTCCATGAATTAATAACATATTGGTTCCCCATTACTGATGAGAAAAAGAATAACCTATCATTCATATCCAGAGTGGTACAACAAATCTGTTAGTTTTGTCTTGACCTATCACAAATTTTAGCTGTGTATCAGTTATAGTAGTAACTGATACTTCTTTCACTGTCTTTATTGTATTCTCAGCACTCAAGAGTGTGGTCAATGCAATCAGCAAAGTAACTTGCACCACATGAATTGCCTGCTGAATATGACCAATGCCTACTACACCTCTTTTTGGACTATTTCTTCTGAATCCGTTGTCTGACTCCGCGAACACATACGGTTATAATGAATAGTGTACCTAACAAATACCACTGTTTCCTTTAGGGGGCTCTTCTTCTTCTTCCTTCTCTTCTTTTTATGCCCAAAGAACATCAAAATGCTTCATTCTAAAACATGTAAGTTAATCTACATCCGTCCCACTCATCCTGGAACACAGTGTGAGGAAAGCAGACACACTGCTTATTGAGAGAACATGTCTTCGCTGTGTATTTCTGTAGCATCTGGTTTGTGACAATTTAAAATCAGATAGCAAACACATCTGAAGTGGCATGACACATGAAGTGTCCTGCTTCCTCCATAGTCTCAGTCATGTTTCTGATGCCTGTGAACTACCAGAGGGACTCCTGAAACATTTTCCTTGTGTCCAGGTGCAGCTATTTTTTCACATAGCTTTTTAAAGAAAATAAACTCTTTCTCATAACCAGTGGGAAAGCTGCACCTGCATTTTCCTGTCAGCATTCTGCTTGCCTTGGGCATAAAATCTAAACTGAATTCTAAATCTCAGGTTGGACCGGAATATATTGAGGAGACCCAGAGAGGAGCTTCTTTTGAGCTTGTACAGGAAATTGTAAGGCAAATCTCAGTACCATCAGGAAAGCTGGCAAATCTGTCCCCTTGCATACCTGGAGGAACATAAATGATTTCTGTTTGAGTTAACCTACAGCACACACTTTAAGTGTAAAAGGCAGGTGATGTGTAACAGCTTGGCAAGGAAGCTACGAAGCGCCTGATTCTGGATTTCTGCTACTTGAAGTATATTTCATGTTACAACATTTATGATGCTCTAAGTAAATAGAAAAAAAAACACTTGAATAGGTACAAATATGTCATGCCTGCTCTGTATAAGCATATTTCATCATATCATCTATAGTGATATGACATCACATTTTGTACACAGTCTGCTCTCAGCTCAGGGTGATTTCAGCCTTTACAGTTAAGTATCTTAACTCCTGGGACCTTCACAATCTTGGAAAAACTCCCTTTCCTCTATTTCAGCTTTCTGCATATGGTTAGTTCTAATATACAGCACAATCTGCTAATTAATACACTGCATTGTAAAAAGTAATTATGCACCACCACCTCATGCCCTACCAGCTATCAATGAACAGAAAAATATTTAATTCTCATACTGCTCATTAGTTTTACACAGAGTGCAGGTTCTTTGTTCAAGGACCAGCAGCACAGCGGGCTAGTTGCATTTTTCTGGGAGCAGTAGCTCTAAAGAAAACGTTTCCTTTGACTGACATTAAAAGTGGATTGCCTGTTCCCCAGCCCAGCATGCATCTCAGTGAGTGCCCAATTTCTGCATCAATCTGTAGGATTTTATTAAAGGTTTCCTTTTTGTGCAGTAGTACTGCTAAATGGTGGGTGTTCTTTTGCACTGCTGCTATGAGTGAAATTATGGATGTTACTCTGGAAGCTATTTTTATAACTTTTGGCAACAAAATGGCAATTTAAAAATGTAAACTAATCTATCAAAATATTTTATAAACTCACAGAAATGTAACACCAGTCCTAAAGGGAATAAAAAAAATCTACAAGCTTCCATGAACTTTCAGTAACATTATTAAAATTCATTTTCACTTTGCTTATCCTAAATTATCACAGTTGTTCACAGTTGTTCTAGTCAAGTTAGTATTATTTTAAATTGTCCATTGGCATTCCCTTCACAAAAAAGAAAGAAGAAAAAGGAGTCTCTCATATAACGACAGAGATCTCCTTGGAGGTACCTTTCCCTCTCCAGTAACTACACAGAGTTTGAACAGCTAGGCTACTTGAGACAATTGATTTTCAGACAGATATAAGTAAGTGAAATTAATTGCAACTCAAATATTTGCTTGCTTTTCTTCAGTAACAACAGCCTTAATCTCCAGCTTTTGGAAAACTTTGACCAAGGAAGTTTTTCATAAGGAGACACTGCATCAGGCATCATTTTGTTTCATATTTGTCCAAGTTCCTTTCATCATAAGCAAAATGAATCTCTATTCTGCTAATGCTCTGTTTTCATTCAGTTATATCCAGAAGACCACATTATTGTTCAGCAGATTGGCTGATCATATGGGCAGTTTGTTTTGGAGAATTACAGTGCTAATTTCTCTTTATGTAATTATGATTTTCATGGCAGATTTTTTTTTTTTTTTTTGAGAAAGAAACTAAAGTCTGGCGAAATATCATGTTGTGTGAGGCCTAGGTGTTCCTCCACTTCAAGATCAGACCAGAGACATGGGGAAGATGAGGTGTTTGGGCACATGGGAGGCAAGGACAGGCAACAAAACTATCCTGAGGGCCAGGATAAAGAAAGATGATGTCAATAGAAAGGAAGAGAAAGCTTTGAAGAGTTAAAGGCATGAAACTGGCCCTGTTCAAGAACTGGGTAAAAACTAACTGACTTGAAGGCAAGAACATAAAGTCTGGATTCACTGATAGCATGGGAGAAGCTTGTGGGTCACAAGAGAGATAATTTGAATATCAGTATTTTAATCTCTATATAGTTGATGTTAAAAAGAGACAAATGAAAAACTCTATGATAGCATGGCTCACTTTCTGAATTGGTTTCTAAATCAAGACCAAAGTGAAAAGATCCCTCAAGAACTGAGCCTTAAACTCTTCTGGGCTGGGCAATCACCTTCTTTGTGACGCTGCAGAGATTTATGTGTCTGTCTGTAAAATATTTATTGTTTCTTCATGTTTTTCACTGAGAAAATCAGATCTGACTTTTATACGGTCATGACAGGTATATGACGTTACTTCCAAAATTAAATATCTATGTTCCTCAGTAATAGATGATACTAAATACAGAGGGTATTCCTAGGAACTTGTACTTCTACCTTAACTCCTCCAAAACATTCTAGAAGAATAATTAAATCTACTGGAACAATTTTGAAGGAGTTAATGACCTTCACCTGTGAGTATCAACATATCAATAAAAATCTGGAGCCAGGGGTCATATACATAGAACTTTCACAATGTAAAAAGAAGGAGAAAAGATGAGTTTAAGTTCTAGGCTGAAAAGAAGGCAAACAGATATGTTGATTCTTTTGCACTGATTTAAATTATATTGTTTCTTATTTTTTTCTGAAGATATTGGTATCGGCACATTGAAAATACATCCTCTGTTTTTGTTTTCTTTTCATAATGACTTTAGTTTACCATGTGTGTGTATATCAGTTATTTCTCAGTTTCTGAGGGTTAGTGGGAAGGACACGGGAACACAAAGGAGTTCTCCCACCAGCTTGCAGGAAGGACTCTGGTAGGAAAAGGTGCATCCTGTGGGTCAAATCCTGGCTGCATGATGCAGTCTAGACTTTGGCTTTTATAGTCATGGGATCCTCTGAGTAATCTGATTTAATTTTAGAGTTAGACTTGCTTTGGGCAGGAATTGAACCAAATGACCCCTAGAGGTCCCTTCCAGCCTTAATTATTTTATGATTCTGTGCCTGACACAAAGAAGGATTTGGCTGCCTGAGAGGTTGTATCTTTTATACCAAAGTGTACTAGCTTGTCAGATAACAAAAACTATGTCTCCCTACAAACTTTATGTTAGACCACCAAAGCTGTCGGATCACTGCCCCCCAGCATCACGGATTGCTAAGAAAAGCAGCAGACTGCATGTGCAGTGTATATTTTTTTCCCAGTGATTTAACAACATAAAAGTAATGGTCATTGAAAATCATAAGTGAGAGGGAAGAAGTACTGACGTACTCATAACTGTCAATATGAACATAATTTTCTCCACAGTAATTTTCTACTTTTGCTTTTCAGACCTGGTATCTATTGATTTAGCGATCTTCCTTTTTTCTCTAGCAATACAACTGTTCCTGCTTGTCCATTCTTTTGACAGGACCCTCTTTATCATTTACTGAAATAAAGACAGTGAATATTCACTTTAAAATAACAGAAGTCAAGTGAGAAAAAATAAACTGAATGAATATTGCATTGATCACAAATGTCTTAAAAACTTTCATTAACAGTCTTGGTGGGTTTTATTTTCAGTGGAATGACTATCTTAGATATTTGACGTGAATAAACAGGTCAGAAAAATCCAGCCTTCTGGAATTATGAAATGTTATATGCACACTCCAAAATTTCTATGGAAAAATGCATTAGCCAGAATCAAGTAAGCTATGTCTGCTTTTAAGAAGAGCCATCAGCTTCAGGTTTCCTGCATATTACTGTAGTTTATCTCCACAGCATACTTGGTATCCAAGGGTACATTCCAGTACATTAGAAAATAAAAAAGGATCTTTGAAGCTGGGAAGGAAATAACGTCTCTTTTCAACAATTGCCTAGTCAACTCTTTTAAAAGGATTGTCACATTTTTAGGAAAAAAATGCTAATATTATTCACCCATTGTCAACATCTGTTGACGTTGCCTCTCATGAAATAAGAAAATTTATTAAAAGAAGAAAATTATAACCAGCTAAAAAGCTGGATATAGAAACACATAAAAACAATAAGAAAGACAGCTGTAGAAAAGCTGTATGTTCAGCTATAATGCACATGATGTGCTGTAAGGAAAACTATACAAGTTCTTGGTAGATAGCCACTAAGACTTGGAAAGCAAAGCAATGGTTAGGTACAATTTCAGTAACTCACAGTGTCCGTGACTTGAACAGACCTACAAAACTCGAAACCAACCTCAGTGAACTATCTGCATTTGCTTTATTTAGCTTAGCATGTTGACACTTCAGGTGTTTTTCTATCATCTAAGCACAAGCAATTAAATTAATTAAAGCATCTAAATAAGGAGCCTTGGAATACCTCTGTAGATGATGAAGCTTCCAAAATGAAATAAATTAATTTTTTTAGAACCCTACTTTGTTTTGTTTTTTGGTAACCCAGGCTTTCCTATCTAAATTGTTACATCAGATTTGAGCTGGGAAAGCAGATGCAGAAAAAGATGGAATCAGATTATTTCTAGAGTTTGTGACATCTGTCACATATTATTCAAATATGTGAGATGGGAAAAGGATAGCAGAGAATTATGTAGCTGCATTTTTTTTAGGACAGAGATTTGGAGGTTTGTTTTCACATGTACTTTCCCTGTTGAATTGACTTCAACACAGAAGGTAGCCACTTCTTATGACTGACTATTTCTTTTTTCATGTCTCTAGGTACCTGAACAGCACTTGGTAAGGGAGTAGGCAGAGACCATTCCTAAAGTTCTGTGCTCTGAACTCTCTCAGCTTAAGGCTGAAGGTGTCCAGTTTCCAAAATAACAATGTCCATTTCTGTTTTTTTATTTAGAAATAAAAAGTGCATGTCTTTCTGGTTTAATATGAATTAAATTGCAGTGATTTTCTTAGGTAAGTGTGGAAATGCAATTCAAACAAGTAAAGTTGAACTTTTCTGCTGTATCATCAATAGCTATATGGAAATATTATGGTTTTGTTTACTTGTACTGGGAAAGGAAGCTAGCTAATAACTTCAGCTTTGCAGTGTTAAATGAAATCTTGCGCACACAGAATTTTTTAATCGTAGTTAAGTTTGCTTTATTAATATCCACAGATTAACTGTAAATCCAATAAATTTTACTTTCAAGAAGCTCTGGATAAAATACTTAATGAATCATAATGTTTAAAGAATGTCAATAAATGACACTTCCAAAGAAATTTCATGATTTCTGTAGAAGAAATGACTAAGAAGCAGGTCCCCACCCCTTTTACTTCTAATAAAAACTTTTTATTTTAGTGGGTTCACAGCTATTTTTCTGTAGGACTAATTATGCAAAATAAAATTTCCTATGATAGCCTAGACCAGATACTCAAGCATTTTGATTAATTCCATGCAAAGAGTACTTTGAAGTCTCTGTAAAGGCAGGAAGAATAGGAAACAGTTTGACACAATTCACACTGCCTAGATACATGAATAAAAAGAATTTTTAAGCAATTTCACTGCTAAAATAATAAAGGCAGTTAACATACATCCTTTTGTGCACGTTCCCTTGTGCTGATCATTTGCAACCTCATTCCAGTATCCATGTGGGAAAGGTTGAATGATACACAAGTCAGTACTTATTTTTTTTCTGAAAAGCAACTTATAGTCTTACTGAAATGGTAACTTTTACCATAGCAATCTGACTGTCATTTTCCCTTCCTCTGTTGAATTTACTGCTGTAAAGCATCGAGAAACTGCCCATTTAGTCATAAAATTGATATTCTAGACTGCTTCCAAGGACACATTTTTGCAGTAACTGACTTTCCTGAAATCTCTTCTGTTCACCCGAAGCATTCCCATTCCTGTTTACTAGCAGGCCCTTCATGAGTTAAACTTGCTCTTTAGCTTATAAGATATAGCTATAGTATCTAAATATGACATGTATGTCCACATATTTCATTTCAGTATTATCAAAGAATATTTCCAGGCTGTGTATTCACAGGAACCTGGGAATAAAGCTTACCATGAAATCCTATTGAATTGTCAAGAAGGCCAAAATACATTGTTTTATAAACCATGACAAAGTGGTAGAAAAGAAAAATTTTGTTATTTTTCCATAGATGTAATCATTTACTTAAATATTCCATTCTGCTCAAGTGTGACTCACTTCCTAAGACTCACTCCTGTTCCACTTCACCATCCTATTTTAGTGCTCGGTTCTAGTTTGTCTGCTGTACAGGAGCTACAGAGAAATGATTAAGTTGCAAGAAAAGCAGGTGCTTTAAACAGGTGTGAACACATACTGGCTAGCATGTTGTTAAAGTTACCACTGGCTCCTCTCAGACATTATGGCCAGGACACAAGACCTACCAAAATCAATGCATATATTCCCATTCTCTTCCACAAACGTAGGGCAAATTCTTTATTTGGTTTAAGGACAAGTCTGGCAAGAGATATGCATAATGGACTCTTAAACAACATCATTAAATGATATTCTCAACTATAGTATATTTTTCACATTAAAAAATTTTCCCACTCAAGTTTTCCACCTAACAAAGAACCTATATCCAAAATATATTTCTTTAGCTGTAAATACAAGTAAAAAAAAGCTATCACATATCAATGAAATCTAACGGCAGTTATTCAGGTGTGTTCAATCTTATTTGCAAGATAATTGTAGGCAATGTTCCTGTTAGCTTAAACAAAGGATAAATAAGGAAAAGGAAGAAAAGCAGTCTGTTGAACCCTGACTTCATTTCAAAGCATATAACCACTCTGGCATTTGGCACTAACTCAATATGGCCGTGGGCAAGTAGCCACTCTGCAAACTTAAAGACATTCTGTGAACTTAAACTATAATTTTAAACTAAACTTAAACTAAAAACTATAACAGCTTACTGCTTATCCATTGAAAGCTAATACTTTCTTTCTTTTTTTTTTCCCCAGTATGCTGTTCATTGGCTGGAAAGTTCATTTCTCCCTCACTTGAAGCCAGAAATGCTTGTATATCTCTGCTTTGTTATTTCCAAAAAGCAAAAGGGTACGTTGAATGGTAAAATGAATAGTATCTGTGATCCTCAAATGGAAAAAAAGGGAACTTTCTTCTTAGTATCCAATATAAATACACATTATCTGCAATAAACACCCTCTGAAGGACACTTAATTGAAGGACAATGAGAGAATTTTAGTGCAATACTTTCCATGGCCCAAGTGAAAAGGATACCTCTTTGCTTCAACGCATTTCAGGTTTTCAGAGGATGGATCATATTATAATATTAACATTTAACCTGAAGAAAGCAGCTTCTCCAGCACTGTATACTTGCCAACTGTGTCATAGTCGCTCTTTTAGACAAACATGTGCTTTGCTTCAGCCTTGCTGTTCTCCACACCCACCAAATTATCACCCTGTCCAAGGAGATGGTGGAAGGAAAACATATATTTGTTTTTTTATGAGGTACACCTCTAGGTCTGTATAAATGCCATACTTATGTGTCAGAAAGTACTATAAAATCTTCATATAATGGATAGGGTGGATATGAGAACATCCCCAACTTCACTTTCTAATGCTTAGTTATTCAGAAGACTCCAAGCTGAAGAAAGATTAGATTTCCTTCTCAGATGAGTTAAAAGCTTTTTAGAGTTTGTTTTATATATATATATTATCTTCCATTATTGTATCCAAGTAATGGTACTGATAACTTGTACTCCACAAAAAGTTTTCCAGACAGCTCAAAAGAGATCCAGTGTCATCAGGTTCTCAACCCAGTGATCTGATATTGCAAGGCAAACGTCACCCCGACAGTGCCCTTTTTTTCTTTTTTTTTTTTGGATGTTGTTTCTTTGTTTAGATTTTTCCCAGTGTGTATTTTCCAAGATATTTCAATATTAAAAGAAAGGTAATTTGGATACATATGGAAACATGTACATGTAGTCATCTTTACTGCTCCATTTACGGCCATTCTGTGTATTTTTCAAAGTCTGGACTAAGTACTTTAAAAAATGCTGAAGAAGCCACTAACAAAAGCAGAGAAAGGGTCAACACTGAAGAGGATAAAATAGTGAAATTAGTCACAGCAAGCTGGTAAGATCTCAAAAAAACATGTGCAAAGAAGTCAAATGCTGCAATAGCTAAATTTTTGGTGCCTAATCTCAAATTTAGGATTCAAAGTGTGGAATTAGATATCTCAACAGCTTTTAGAGTGCTTAGTGTCAGCCCACCTCAGATCAGGAATCTGAAATATCTTGGAAATATTCTTGTGTTCTCATAATTGGTTCACAGGAGTGACTGTACTCCAGTCCACACTTCAGAACCAGGAACTCTCAAGATGACTGCAGACACCTCCTTCAGATCATCTTTTTCCACTTAGGACAAAGAGTCTGGAGCTCTCCGGTTCCAAGGTTTATGCTTTCTTTTAAGTTACATAGTCTAGTAGGAGGCCAGTAACTAACAATATGCCCCAGAGGTCAATACTGGATCCAATTCTGTTCAACTTGCTCATTAATGATCCTGATGGTGAGGCAGAGCGCACCTTCAAAAAGTTTGTAGATAATAAAAAACATGAAGGAATGAATCATAGACTCCTTCCTGAAGGAAGGAATCACAGATTCTATGATTTTATGAATGGCTGATTCATCAGAAGGATGTGCTATCATTCAGAGGGACCTCCACAGCCTGGAGAAACAGGCAGAGAAAAAATGCATGAAGTTCAACAAAAAAAGTGCAGAGTCCTGCAGCTGTAGAGGAATAAACCCATGAACTGGTACGGGCTGGGAGCTGAGGGGCTAGACAGAAGCTTTCAAAGAAGGACAGGGTCTTGGTGGGCAAGCTGAGCATGAGTCAGCAGTGTACCCCTATAGGTCATTTCATCCAAGCAACAGTATCTTAGGCTGCATCAGGAACAGCATTGACAGCAGCTCAAGAGAGGTGATTCTCTCTCTATACTCAGTGTTAGTGAGACTTCATCCGGAGTGCTGGGGTCCCCCATAGGAGAGAGCTACGGAGCAACTGGATTAAGTCCAGTGAAAGGTCATGACAGGGCCTTTGCCAGACACCTCTGGAAAAGAAGGCAAGAGACAGGAATACAGTCTGGGAAAGCTGTGTTTCTTAACTTTCAACAATCAGAGTTTTGTTTAAAATCTTGCCAAAAGGGTTTCCATTCCTTTCCAAACACTAGTTTGGAACTCTAGTTGCCTTCTTGAACCCCATTAGAATTAGAAGTTCATAAAAATTTGACCTGCATAGTTCATTTCTTCCTAATGTATTCACATCTTTTGGAGATGTACATTTCAGCTTTATTATCAAAGGAAATAGCAAACTCTTCATTTTAGTCTTTGGCCATTAGGACACAATGGTTGATATGTGATATATGTATTTCTTTACTTTCAGAAGATACTTTATTTCTGTCTAGCATGTTATTTAATTTTCATTTTCTGGCATTGACAGAACTAAGTGCTTTTTTATTATTATAATTTTTTTTTTTTTTGCTGTTGTTACTTCTTTTAACACACACAATGCTCACAGGCTGCCTTATTTGAATAAAAGCTTTTAAAAGCCAAAACAACTAGCCTAAGCTAGTAGTGCAGACTTACCCTGTCTATGCTGGAAGTACCCAACAGAGCACCTTACTCTCTCATAAGAGAGACTCTAAGATTATGCTTTATTATCACAATAAAGCCTGCTTAATAGCAAGCTGTTGCCAGCAGGAACATTGCTAGCTCCTTGCCCCCAAGCAAGCACTCCTGCCTTCTTTTCTTGCAATAATATACATCTGATTTTCCAGTGAACAGAACGAGCCACCTTTATTTTGAAGGGCTGTTTTCTTGTAGGTCTCACTCCCAGAACCAGACCAGAGACAGAAAACTGTTAGTGCTTGTACAATGGAAGCAGTGAGAATGTGGAGCAAGGAGCATCATAAGCAGCAAAGCGTTACTAAAAACTAGACTGAGCTACAGCGTGAAATTACATGTAAAATGGATGATATTCTCTTTATACTGTGAGATAAGTTGGAAACCAAATGTAAACTAAAGCATGATTATTTCTCTCTCCTGATGACAGAGGGAGCAAGATACAGCTTAGGGAAAAATAACTACCATCTACTCATAAATCCATGGCTAGACTATCTCCTATGGTGAACGGAGTACATTAAAAATCAGAATTTACATTTTCCAGGAATTTTTTTCTTCTAAAAGAAAAAGATATATGCAAAACAAGCAGAACATATTTTGACCTGGAAAATAAAAAAGTTACACTAAATATTTCAAAATGAAAATTTAATCCTGATATTTATTTCTACAGAGTAACTTTTCCTTTAAAAACATATTTCAAAGATTTTTTTGAAGTGGAGAGAAAGTATTTGTTTGGAAGCTGGTGCAAGCTCACCAGAAACATAGTTTGTCAACATATTACTTCAAATCTCTTTAAAAAAGCAAAACAATTTTTCCATGAGCTTTTTTATTACCATTATTAGCAAATTCCTATGAGCTGAGTTTTTGTGGGCAATGCAACTACAAAGCAGAATGGAGAAATAAGAATGGGCTTCTTTACTGGAAGACCTAATTATTTCTCCAGTAAACTAAATTTTAGGCATTCTGCTTTGAGGTAATGCACACTTTTGGTGTATTTTTTTCCACAGAGCTTGTTTAATTCCTTCCTTCCTTCCTTCCTTCCTTCCTTCCTTCCTTCCTTCCTTCCT
>VZSV01000299.1:522202-536056 GCA_013398735.1 Nothocercus julius
TTCCTTCTCTTTCCTTCTTTCTTTCCTTCTTTCCTTCTTACCTTCCTTCTTTCCTTCCTTCTTTCCTTCTCTCTCTCTCTCTTCTTCTCTGCTTCCTTCCTACCTTCTTCCTTTTTTCCATTGTTCATTCCTTCCCTCCCTCTTTCCTTCCTCCCTTGTCTACCTGCCTTCCCTCCTTCCTTCCTTCCCACCTTCTCTCCTTCCGCACTTTCCCTTTTCTTTTCCTCCCTCCTTCCTTTCTATTTTCTTTTGTGATTTCCAGGAAAACTTCACTGTGCTGTTATAGAAAATAGCAATGTTTCTTCAAATGTTTTATGCATAAGGATCTTTTCACATCATCTCCAAAAATAAGTTCAAAATTATTATTTACAAAAGACTTCCTTCTGAAGTTCAATGGGAATGTTTTCTTTCAATACTCTTTCCTTATTTAAATTATTCCATTCATCACCTTATTTAGGTGATCTTTTTTTTTCCTGTGGAAAAATGGCATTTGGCTGTAGTATCCCAAATGATAAGTAAGCATGGAGGTAAATGTTTGAGGAACTGCTGCTTTAAGCAAGATTATAAAAATGAAGATGACATTCTTTTCTTGCCTCTTTTTCATTCCCCTGGAACTCAGAGATAATATCTCTGGAGACTCCATTAAAATTCATGCCTCTTCAGGAAGAAATTTTCTTCACTAAAACACACTATTCCACCAAAAACACAGAAGACTGACCTATCTGACCATCCATCTCTGTTTCCCTACCAAGTTATCAACAAGGCCCAAAGCACCTTTTTGCTTTCTTTGATTTTTTTTTTTTTACAAAATATATATATTAACTCGTAATTTTAATCCAAAGATTACTCACTCCTCACTCCATTTTCAAGAGATGCATTGTGCACATCTGTATTTTGTTAGCAGTCCATCTTCTGTAGCTTTCAAAAATCATTTTCCTTACTAATTTTTGTCTTTTTTATTTATAATATGTATGTTCAATCTGAAATGTCTATAGTCTTCTCTAGAGCTTCTTGAGTTTTGTTTTTTTATTATTATTATTTCTTTGATTTATAATTATGGGTTTCCATGATGCCTCAATTTAATAATATTATTGTTAACTGTGCTGCTTTAAGACTTTCTTTTACAGCTGGATGTGTACTTAAAAACTATTCTTATTTTTTTCTCTCTTTTCCAATCAAAAATTGGAATTTTGTTTTGCCTTGAATTTATCGTATGAAGATTCTGATGTTATTATGGTATATCTTTAAATCATTGTAGCATCATCAAACCTGTTGTAAGCTGGAAAACATTAGACATTTTAAAAACACTTTACAAAACAATTACGAAAGCAATGTTGCTCACACCCCTTACATTTGGCTCATACAGAGGAGTTTCTAAGTTTCTAAGAATGAGGTCTCAGTATGAGCCTATATGATTGCTCTACTTTATGTTCGCAAGCAGGTCCATCGCATTCCATAGGAATGTGTAAAAACTATCGTACTCTCAGTCTCTGCTGGATTGGCTAGTAGGTATGCAGATGCATAAGGCCCATAAAATGAAAATTTATCTGGTAACATAAAAATAGCCAAAATGGTATTTGGAAATTAGTTCCTGTTGCAATATGTTCTCCTAATTTAGATTCCAATAAAAAACCATAGTATAGTATAAATTCTGAAGCCTGTTTAATTCAGAAGTACGGTAGTGCTGGGAAAAGAAATAGACAAGGTCATACTAAAGGTAAATTAAAATAATTTGAAATAAGCAATTAGTGCCCCATTTTTAGTGAAATGTATTTTAGCAAGTAAAATTGAACTGCAGAATGACCCTGTATTAATAGATTATTTCTCCTTTCCACATTTATAAAAGCTGGATTCTAGATAGAATAAGAAGTTGCAAATCAGCTGTTGTTTTTATTGGCAATTTATCAAATTCAATGGCTATTTTAACTGCATTTTATGCTTTAAACTCTCTACTTCCCTGCAAATTTGCTTTCTACATAGCATTTTAAGTCTTAGGTTTTTAACAATCTGGGTTAGAGGATAATTGAAAATTACGTTTGGCAAATTATTTCTATTTTAATAGGCAAATCTCCAAGGAACAAAATATATGATCTGTTTTTTCCATAAATATAGTTCTTTTTCTGGTATAGTTCATACCTGTCACAAATGGCCCTTATTTTTAATTATTCTGGGAATATCACCTCTGTGTTATATTAAAAATGTCATTTTCCTTAAAAAAAAAAAAAAACAAAACAACAACAACAACATACAAACAATCAAACAAAAAAAAAACCCAAACCTTCAGAGAATCGAAGCTAATTAGATGATGAAGTTAGAGTAAGTTTGGCTGTCTTATGTGGATACCTGACTTCTTATTAGTGACCTAGGAATGAGATAGCCTTACACCTAAATCTCTGATAAACTCTACTAAATTTGCATTAAACAGATGGATAGCATTGGGAAAATCTCTTTCAGCAGAAGTCTTTAATTTTATCGGGCCTCGTTTCCACATTACATAAAAGTCAGTCCATTCTGGGGCATTTCCTTGGAGTAAAACAGGTACACCCTTGTAAAATAAAACCTGGCTATGGATGTGAGAGCAGTTTTACCTATGGACTGTCCTCAAAGGAAAATATGGCTTGGGTTGCAATAGATGTAGTTCATCCAGCCCCATCTGGTCCTCCAAATCTATTAAAGCTGGCATTTCTTCTTCCAGAAATTCCTAGGTATCTTCCCATCACACACCATTTTGTGCTTTACATCTCCCAGATGAGGAAAAAAACTACTGTTGTGTTGCACAGAGCATGCATTGGTGACAGTTGGAGGTGTTTGCAGGATATGGGCATATATCTTTGTGTATATTCCATCCATAAGGCTGTAGCTGTAGGAAGAGACAGGACTAGCAATAGCTTTACTCCTTCTTTCTGAAATTAGGATTACAAGTGAAGTGCATAAAAGAAAACAGGCTACAGCATATTATCAAGGCAGATGAAAAGGATGCAATGCAGATGTGATATTGGTGGGAACAAGGATGCACAGAGAGGGTTTTTCTTCTTCCTGAAAGTCAAAAAAAGCCAAATGTCAAAGCAGAATGAGTAGTATGCCCGTTATATATTCCTGTACCAGGCATGAAAAAGTACATGGTGAAGAGAAAAAGAAGTAGTTATTTTCTGTGGGAAGAAGATCCAAGTATCCCACAGCCAGTTCCAGCACATATGACTAGCATGTGAGACTAATATTTGCGATGTAAACAATTTCACAGCTTTTTGTCTCACAAAGGCTCTGATTTTTTTTTGTGTGTGTGTAAAGGAAAGAAAATAAGAGAAAGAAAAAAAAAAAAAAAGGAAAAAAAATTAGAAAGAATCCTCATGAGATCAGGATAAGTTTCAAAATGTGAGGTAAGTATAAAAGATTTCAATGTTGGAAAGCTGGAAGGCAAGCAGAAATAGAAAAAACATTCCTTAAGCAATAATTATAAAAAGTATCATGATTTTTTGTTTGGGCTAGGAAACAGGCCTAAAAAGGAGGAATTAGTGATCTGTGTGCAATTGCAGGACTATGATTTCTTTTAGAAGCAGCAGGAAGTTCTGTCTGGTAACTGGTGAAGGACTATCTGGGAGCTTGTGGATCAGGATTAGCAGGCATATCAACATGGTGAAACTGTAGCGAGTGTCTGCTACACATCACTTGACTAGGAAGAAGTAGGTGAGGCAGTAGTGTCTTCAGCCAACTTGAAGAAGTCTCATGTTGACAGGCCCTGGATGTCATGGTTGACTTTAACTGCCCTCATACCAGCTGGAGTGACAACACAGCAGGGCACAAGCAATGCAAGAGGTTTCTGGATTGAACTAATGACAATTTCCTGACACAGCTGAAGTGGGGAGACACTGCTGGACGTCATACTCACAAACAAGGAAGATCTGGTTGGCAATGTGAAGGTCAGGGAAAATCTTGGCTACAGGAATTATGGGACGGTGCAACTCAGGATCCTGAAGGAAGAGAGAGGCAAAACAAAAATCATTTTAGCAATCCTCTACTTCAGGAGAACAGATTTTGGCCTCTTTGAGGATAGGTGTGGCAGAATCTCATAGGGCAGACAGAGTTCTGTAGAGAAGTGGGGAGCATGAGAGCTGCTTGATTTTCAGGGATCACATCCTTTAAGCTCAAGAACAGTCTACCCCAACATGCAGGAAATCTAGGAAAGGTGACAGGACACCTGCATGTATGAACAAGCAGATCCTGACAAAAATTAAGCTTGAAAAGAGCATACAAGAGATGAAAGCAGGGACATCCTACTCAGGAAGAATATAGAGATACTATCTTAGGGGGTAGGGATGGGAATAGGAAAGTCAAAGTCCACTCAGAATTAATACTGGTGAGGAATGTGAATTACAACCAAAAGGACTGAAGTATCAGCAGAAAATTATTTCTTTCTCTGGGACAAATCCAATTAACCTATTAAACTCTTGCATCTATTTCAAAGATTTTTGAATCTTAAATTTTCATTCTTGCATTATCAAGCAAACTGTCTCTTAATTTATCTTATTGTTTATATAAAATATCAAAATGCATAGCTGGAGGATTTACCAATGCATTTATATACATCATGCCATTGTTTTGCGACATCTGTTAATATATTCTCATGAAAAAATTTTTTTCATCATTCAGGAATTTTGCTAATCTTACAATTAAAGGGTGTGGATTGATAGATGTGTGTTTTGGGAGTAAGGGAGAAATAAATTCTAAAAGCATAAAATTTTACCATATATGGCACTGAAACTGGAAGCTGTTATTATGTGAAGGTCAGAGGCCTGTGTGATATAGACATGTTGATATACAGTATAACAAAGGCATCTGAGGCTAATAATTCCAATGGTGAAAAAGATGTATTAACTGTAATGAAGGTTTACTTGATTCTTTCTCAACCAAGTATGACTTAATTGCCCTCTGGAACTGCATGATTTAAACTTTGTTTGTTAATTACTGGAAAAAAAAAAGAAAAAAACATTAGAATGGAAAAAGAGAATAGTGCTTATAAAAAGCTGTTATCACAATTCTGGTCATAGCTTGCTCTGTTTTTAAGATTGTTGACACACAGAATATTTTAATTGTTCTGACTTTCTTAGTTTATTGAGTTATCATCTCTTCGTTGTTCTAAGATTAAATTGTATGATAATTGTTTGAATTGTTTTTGAATTTGATTAAGAAGTTTTCTTAACTTGAATGATAATTCTATCATTATCACATAATCTTGTTTCATCTCTTCTTGCATAGAAGCACAAGGTTAAGTGCCAGGCTGTAAAGCAATCTCTTTTTCTTTCCTCATATTGCTGAAGAGGAATGCACAGTGATATAAGATGCTGTAGCATTGTTCACATATCATCCTAATAGAAAAAAGGAGAAAAAGCTGTCTTAAAAATTAAAGAAAAAAAAATTATGTCTTCAACAGTCTGACTATAATTTAATTTTTTCCCAAGATCCTGATTGGTAACCGTATATATGTACCTTACCTCTTTGTATGTGCATATTTTCCATGAACTCAAAAGGGCTACTCACCTGTTAGGAGTTCTGTATGTTTATGAACATTTGCAAGATTTTTGTATTAGGAATACTGGGAAATGTAAGCCACCAAACAGTAACCAGTACAGATATTTTCTATTTCATACATTCATTTTCTATTTCACAGTGAAAAAAAAAAAATACAACAAATAATTATTGTATATATCATTCATTTTACCACAGAAAGGTTACTTTTACATTTGTTATACATTTGGAAGCAAAGAGAATATATTTGCTCCATCAGAGAGTGAAGGGAGAGCCAATTTGAGGAAAATTTTGTTCCCAAGAAGATGTAGAAGGAAATAAAATACTTGAAATTTTGGGAAGAAAATTCCAAGGAAGAAAAGCTCTGTTTAGAGAGAACCAGGACGGCACATTTTAGGCTCCCTGCCTGACAGCATGACTTTCAGGACTGGATATTCTTTCTCCTTTTTATAAGGCCAAACAGTGTAATTACAATTTTTGCAGATAACTTTAATTAACAGAATAATGCTCTACTAATTTTATTATGTGGACTGTAATTCATGGTCCTATGGAATTTTTAAAAATTGTACCAAAAAGGCAGCATTTTACATGTCTTGAAGGATTATTTTTATGGTAGTAGCTAGTTTGAAACTTCATGTTTTTTAGAAAGTATCTGCTTATCATAGTATCCAAAGTAGGAGCCAAACCTATGATATAAAAGATTTCATAACAGCGATAAGAGATCAGTCCTTTGCTGTATTATTGGACCAAAAAGTTGACAAGCTACATGTCAGGCAGATTCTGTCACAGGATAAAGCTGCTTTAATGGACTAGAGTCCTTTCAACTATTTTCTTTTCCTATAAAGTCTACCTTGAGTTTAATTTTATTCTAGCTCTTATCTCAATAAGGCAGTGAGGGAACAAGAAGACAGTATTCCTCATAATCAACATAAAGATTCTCTACATACAAGTTTCTGCACCAGCATTGTCGCTGGAAAGACTTTAATTAATTCAAAATGAAAATAATTCTCTAAATTACCTTTAATGTACATGACGTCTAACATAACACTCAAAGACTGAAAAATAACAACAGAACTGTTCAAGAAGTTGCCACATGAGCAGCTGGGCTGGACCTCTCCTCAGTATGTTCCTCTCCCAGCACTACCTTCAGACATAGGAATTTTTTTCTGGCAGAGCAACAGATCTCATCACACACTACACAGACAGCACAGGCCAACACTGAGATGAAACAGCTTCAAAATATATGATTTTCAGAGCACTGAATACATAAGGGCACAGGCAATTGATTTTTTATTATTTTGCATGCGGTTCTGCCCTTAGAGTTGCCCCATGTACCTGCCAGTATTCAGGTTATAAATCTCAGCCATGGTGGAATTGTAACTTAACAGTTTATTCTGGCTAAACTCCAGATGGTACATGGTATATCTTTCCATCACCCTGATTAATTTCCTGACAAACAAAAACAAACAAACAAAAAAATCACATGGTAAAATTAGTCCACATTAAACAATGTTATTTAATATGACAACAACACAAGGTCTGTGCAGTGTTGATTGGAAGTTGAGTCAAGTGACAGGAAAGGGATGTTTCACACCTGCTAGTGCTAGCATGGGATGGAAATACAGGAGGATCTCTTAGGTATTCTTCCTATATATCTACCCCACCAAATGTCTAGGCATCCTGGATGCAAATTATCGTGAGGAAGTTACAGAGATGGAGACCAAAAAAAAGAAAAAAAAATCTGCAAGGAAAGAAAGAGTAGTTTCTGATTCTTGCCCCTCCATTAATTGATCAATTGGCTTGAGTTAGCAAAGTTGGCTTGATAAGACAGCCAACTATTATAAATGTAAAATTTGGCTTTATAGAGCCAGGATCACCTAAACCAGACATTTGAATAAACATGAATCTGACCCAACCTAAAACCATTAGCTTTGGTTCTACTCCCAAGGACTTTAATTTGGAGAAAGTCACAGTGCAGCAACTCTGAGGTTGGCAAATATAGGCTTGGCCCTATAGCTGGGCAACTCCATCTTGTAACTGAGGCTTTAAAATTACTGGAATGTTTAAAATTATTTTATTCCAACTGTAAAGCAGAATTCAATTCCATTTATTCTGCAAATTTGAGATGTCTTCTCTAACCTCACTCTAGAGGCTATCTCAGTACTCAGTCAGCAGCGGACAGATCCTTTCACCCATGGACCAACAGACCAAACAATTAACTTAGAGTACTCTTTTTTTTTTAACAATTGGACAGATGAAGTGAGATCACTTAGCTCAGAAATTGTAGGTTAGATGAGAGGACAGTAAGGTGGATTGAGAACTGGCTAGATGGCAGAGCTCAGAGGGTGGTGATAAATGGGGCCAAGTCTCGTTGGAGACCTGTGGCCAGTGGTGTCCCCCAGGGGTCAGTACTGGGCCCAGTACTTGTTCCTCAATGACTTGGAAAAGGGCACAGAGTGCACCCCCAGCAAATTTGCAGATGATACCAAACTGGGTGGAGTGTCTGACGCTCCAGCGGGCTGCGCTGCCATTCAGAGGGACCTAGACAGGCTGGAGAGTTGGGCAGAGAGGAACCTCATGAGGTTCAACAAAGGAAAGTACAGGGTCCTGCACCTGGGGAGGAATAGTAAATGTCATGATTAGCCATGAATAAATTCTGGCTGAATAAATTAGCCAGGTCCACAAACTTTCAAAAGCACCATTCTAAGAGCAGGTTTATCATAAATTTCCATCCTATAAAAGTCCCTGGAGAAGTACTTCTGACCTTCACAGGGTACTGATATCCATCTATGAAAAACTGTATCTATTGCTCTAACGATAACTGAGTAAATGTGTGTATTTTAGTGCTGTAAGTCACAGCCTAATGCAATTCCTATGAAAAATTAGAATGAGACATCTGTTTCTCTATATCAGAGTAGGATTAATGCTTAAATGGAAGAACTGATACTCATGCCTCATAGATTTTATAAGTACTAAAAAAAAAAAAAAAAAAGCACCAAATTACACCTATGACATCTACCCCTAGACCCCTAGACCCAAGCTCCATTTTCCTTGCAAATATGTGTTATGTGTTAATAACTATAAACAGTCACATATGTCAGGCTGTGCCTAAAAAATGCAATATTTTCCATATTGCATAGTTTCACTGTAGGTTTTTTATATGAAATGTGAAGTGCAGAACTTTGGGCCCTACTCAATCTATGCATGTCTGTGTGATTACAACTGGCTTTTTCCACAGGAAGAGGATAGTCAGGTCCTCTAATCTTCTGATCTTTCCATTGTAGAGGCTAGATCCTGATCTTAGTTACATGGAAGTAAAGGAGGAATGATTGCACAGAGATATTGATTTAGGTCAGTTTGGCCAGGAATTTTTTAGGTTTCATGTCATAGTTTCATTCCATATCACAGTGCAACTGGGACCTTTAAAAATATACTGAATATACATTTAGAACACAACCTCAAAATAGGCAAGACCTCAGTGAGCAGGCCAGTCACGAGACGTCTGGGAAGCTTCATTCAAAATCATAGCTCCTCTAAGTTATTTCTCTGATCTGAAGAACATTTGTTATTTATATAACATGGAATAACTCCAACAGAAGTTATATAGCTTTACACTCTGCAGCTGCAATAGAACAGACTTTTGAAATGAGACTTCTGACTTACTTAACCATTAATCTACTTTTCTCCTACATATGTCTATCTGGTACCTGAGAAAGTTGTCGTATTGGCAACTGCAGAGAAACCAACACACTTCTAGCAAAAATCAAGCTTTGTAATCTCATATAAATGAGACTCATTAAATCAGTGAATCAGAAGACTAAGATAAGCGGAACTTTACTGTAGGCAATAGTTCAAAGTGATCAGATTCTCTGAGAATAGTTTCAAAATGGATCTCTAGAAGTTTGGACAGCCTACAGTTAGATCAAATTCAATTTAAAAAGTACAAAGATATATTAAAAGTAGTAAGTACAGTGAATTAATAATGCAATGGAATTTCACTTATGACAACATCAATCTGCTTATTAATATAAATAAATTTGATGATCTTTTATTAATCCTCATAAGAAAAAATCCTAGAGGTGATATTCAGTAAAAAGCACCACTGAAGTCAATTCAGTGGCAGCAGGATGTTTGTTCATACTTCCCCTGTCATAAAAGTAACAGCCCACCTGTAACCTGAAATAAAGACCAGTGTGAAGCCGCCCCAAAGTAAACACCCAGATGGTTTAAGCAGTGATTCCCACATGTTCTCAAACCACCTTTTGTCACCACCCACACTATAATCTCTGAGCCCGTATTAACAGCCAAAACTCAGGACCCTGCAGAGGGGACATCCTGGTCAATGCAGCTCCTTAGACCAGATCCAGCCTGTCATTCACATAAAATGTATGGGCATATAAGAGGTAAAAATGAGACTGCCACCTTTGTGAGCTCTATGCTTGCCGTGTTTCCCTCCTGGGTACTTGACTAGCCCGTGTTTTTGAGGATTTCAAAATGCCGAAGGAATGCACATCCTCCTGTAGTGGAGCACCCTCCTATAGCCCACTTGGAGACCTGTTGCACGGCCTGCTGTAAACCCTTTCCACAGTTTACTGTGTTGCACAGTGTAACTTAATCTTAAGGGGAAATAGGAAAATGTTTAGCTCCCAAACAGCTTGTAAAAGCAGTGAAGAGTATCTGCTTCCTTGACAGTTTGCACCTCTATGAAGCACAGGCAAGAGTCATGTCCACCCCAAAGGGTGTCTACAGCTGTTTGGACAGGTATGTATGAAGTCAGGATCTTTCCCATATGAGCTAAGTTGCACTGCTTTTTTAGCAAACGCAAAAGAAGATGTATGAAGGTTAAGTCATTATGGAAGTTGCACTCAGCATTGCTCACACAAGAGCCCAATATATGAGTCAGGTCTTGCTTTCCTGGTAATATCACCTTCTGAAAAGACTGTTAATGTATCATATTCAAGGCTGGAAAACACTGCACCAATATTTAAGCCAACTATAATAGTTTTTCCTGACAGGGCTATAATTTGAAAAGCTTCCTCTTTACTCTGAGAAAGAGAAAAGAAGTGAAAGAAGTGAAAATTTTAATTTTTGAAATAAGTAAAGTGAAGAATATATCTCCTCCAAAATGCCTTTGTTTACATGTTGATATTGAAGCTTTATGTTTCATTATCAAGTTTTCTCTTTTTTCATTTGGAGGACAGTGTTTGTATAAGATACATTTCTTAAAAGCTTTTTTAAATTTCATACCTCATAAAATCCTGACCTGCAGATGGCAGTGAGGATAGGAAATAAGTAAGAGGGCATGTTTCCCTTCACATTAAATTTAAGTTTTTCTTTCCTAAATTCATTATTCTTAATTTTCCCTTCAACAAGGAGCTAACAGTTCCAAATTCTTTGTATGACCTTTGGAAACTGCAGAGTGCTAAAGATCAATATTATTCTTAAACTTTCCTTTTAAATGTAGAGTGTTATATAGACATGCAAATCCAACACACACACGTGCACACACACACAAATGGTAAACATATCAATACCAAAGGAATTGACATAATTTTCCTGAAGATCTACTCTAGGGAATTATTATATGTTCTGTAACATACAATATTCTGTAACATCTTCTTATTGCAAACTTTGTCAGTATAGGAATAGGCAGTCAGATGTATCCCATGCTTAGAGGAATGAAAGAGTTCTTTGCTTAATACTGTTGTTAATATAGAGCTTTTAAATAAATAGAGCTTGCAAACATGACAGGTGAGATATATATTCTGTTCATATATCCAGAGGGTTAGACCTGAACATCTAGTCACAGCTAATGTTTGCACCTGGGATATTTATCTTTCAGAACGGAACACATGTACCATCTGAGACCAGGAGGACCAGGAGCCTTAGTCGATGGCTCTACTTCCAGTTAAATTGCCTAAGAGCAAAACCACAGAGAAAGTACACATAAGCTTCAGTTACATCAGGGAGTAATTTTAGAAATTGAAGGTGTTGTATCTGCACAACAAGGACCTTATCTTTCCATTCAAGACAAGTGCATCACATAGGTTATGATATATCATGACAGACTTCTGCTACTCTACTTCTCAGTGACCTATTCTTTTAGGCTTTCATGCTAACTGAATGAAGATTTGAGTTAAAAATGTTTTATGTCTCTTCCTAGAAAAAAGATGTGTATTTTGGAATGTGTTCTGTGCTACAGGACAGTAAATACAGAAGAAAATAGAAGATTAGGCCAAATGATCTGCTAAGGCATGTTTTCTAAATTTTTAACAAATAGAGAAATATAATTGCCTCTGTCAAAAATCACTACTCAGTTCACTGAGACTGGAAACATTTTGTGCTTATGTTTTTATCAGAAGTTCCTGAATAAGGTCTTTATTTTTTTAAGGAAAGCTGCTATTTCTCCTCTTTCCCAAGAGTCTCTCTGAACAGTACTAATATGAAATTTCTCTAAATATGGGAGCTTCAAGTCACTTCTTGGTTATTTTCCTTCTTATATCTGCCAGAATTTGGTCTTTTGGAATGCTTATTTGTTTTGTTTTGTTTTTGTTTTGCTTTGTTTTGGGGGGACGGAGTTTGATAGTGCTGAAGTAATGAAACAGAAGAGAGGATCATCTCTTTTATCTGTTCCTCAGAGCCTCAGATGAAGCATTACTTGATGCTGCTTCCCTAGAGTAAATGAAGGATAACATGATATCCTAGGATGTCTATGGAAGACAGTAATCCAAGGAGTAGAAAATAGGTCAAAATTAATCCTCTCAAAGAGGCAAAATGAACATAGCTGTGAGGCACTTAGTCTTGACATTTCAGGAATAAGAAACTGGGAGTCAACAGTGAAGCATTCTGACTAGTGGCTAGCTTGGAAATTGAGGGAAAATCCTGTGTCATAATCTGGAAATGAGAAAACATTATTCTCTAAACAAACATCACCAATTTTAATTTCTGTCTTTTCTTTAGACTCTTATTAGAGATTCTCAGGAATGATTTCACTGGGACAAAAAAAGATGAAGTCAGACTTGGAGAAGGCTGTAGAGGCGTCCTTGGTCCTGGAAGGTAGTAGAATTCTGTGCTTTTAGGCTGATTTAAAATCCAATAGGCTTTAGAGAAGGACCTTAACCTTCTTATCAGTGCCTAATTTCAGCTTAGCTTATTCAGAACAAAAAGTTGTGCATATGTCAGATAGATACAAATTACGATTTCTTCATGTCATGCTTTTTCTGGCCCTTTTTTTGGCTACTGCTGTTGACTTTTGAACTAAAATGTTTCCCTCTTTCACTGTCATCAATGTCCTAACTATTTTTATATCAATAGAGTCAAGTTTCACCAGCTTCTTTTTACAAATTCACAAAGAGACAAAATCCAAGTCTTTATTAACTCATTTTCTTTGGTTCCTTAAGACACATCAAATCCTGGCTACTCAGTTATAACTGCATTATTATTTTGAATCTAACCACTTAGTATCTTTTCCTTGCAACAAGGTATATGTCATCCTTCAGTTGACATAACTTCACCTGAGCTGTACACCATTTAAGAATGGGATGCATCATTCTCTGCAATTGTTTATTTTCCCATATTGAGTTTGAGATGACTTAACACCCTATGGTCATTCATGGGATCTGTGGTTATTTACCTCATTTACCTATAAGACACTGAAGGTTGCATATTTCAAGTGTTCTTTTGGTTAGAAGGTGTCTTGGAACTGCAAAGATATAAAGGAAAAACAAGATACAGTTTCATGGAAGACATAGCCATAGACAATAGTAAAATTCAATATATTTAAATCTGTTATTCTGAACAAATCCTTATCCCAAACTCTGATTTTGTTTGCTGAAATCAACTACTTGTGAATTTAAAGTATAATTTTTTATTTAAACTGCTCTTTCCTCGGACACACACATGATCCCTCAGCATATATTTATACACAGGAATTGAGCCATCTTGAAGCTGGAAAACTTCCCAAGGAATCCAGGCAGAAAATATGAAAGAATATATTAACTGCCCAGAAATCTATTCTTGTTTTTCTTGTAATCTGGTTCTGTATCACATCTTCTTCTAGCTTTAATAGCAATTCAGAATTTCTGTGCTAATCCAATCACTGAATTAGAATTATTAATTAAGGCTGATTTTCACTTACCATTAATTTCCTCTAATTTTAGCGATCTCAAAGTAGGTCCATGGTCTAAACTAGTAATTTAGTGCTTCACTAAGCATTTTCCAGAATGTAACTCATCTTATTCCAAAATAAGTGTCTGTAACTGGCAAAAGCTGTTCTCTGAAAATGCATTTTTCAACTTACTACTGTACAAGTGTAGATGTTTGCCTCAAATT
>VZSV01000299.1:536101-564860 GCA_013398735.1 Nothocercus julius
TCTGTAACTGCACAGCAAAAATATCCTTGCAAAATATTCAGCAAAAATGAAAAATGCCTAGACCTAGACACTCTCTCCAGCAAATTAGTTATTTGTTATTGTTATTTGTTGTCATTTTTTCTTTTCTAAGTTTGTTCCTCAAGATTACAATGGGAAAACACTACACATATAAATCATAAAAGAAGCAAGTGTCATTCAGCATAATGAAGGATGGAGTAAAATTGATTCTATGTAGCAAGTTATTGACTTAAATCACATATGCAGTAAGAACAGCTTTCTCTGAAGTAGAGCCATGTTTCTGTCTTCTGGAAAATTTGCAGGCTAAAATGTCTTAAAGTCTCTTAAAGAAAGAAAACAGGGCCAGACTGAGAAATACATCTTCTATAGATATCTCTGGTTTGGTTTATGTGCTGAGAAATGGTTTAGATAATAGGTCTGAGAGGTGTATACAGCTATAAGTAGCCCCCACGGTGTGAATAACAAAAAACACAGTAGCATGTGGACTGAAAATGACTAAAATAAAGAACAAAATGAAAGATATAATGCACTGGGAAGGTGCCATGCAGATAAGGAAGTTCTCAAGTGGTAAAAACAGAACTACTGAAGTAGCCTTTATAAAAAACTGATTTTCAACTCCTGCGCTTAAATCAATATGTTTCAGTGGAAATCAATCACATGCAGAGCCTTGTTTCTCTCACCAGCTGAGGAATTCTCTAAACACCTAGTTAAGTGAATGAACTAGTCAAGAGCAGGAATAAAACTAGTTCAGCTTTATGACAGTAAGACTTCATCAAACAAAGAAACAAAAAATGAAAATCAAAATAGCAAATGATTGGGGGACTGCTGGTGATGAGAGCATTTTACAGAAAGCATGAGATATTCACACTGAGAGAAGGAAAATATTTTCTAAACCTTTAAGGAATATGCAGGATGCGGCTTTGATTTTCCCTGATATTTTGAGGGTTGTTTTAGGTACCAGAATATGTCGCTATGACCCTAAAATGGACCTGAGCTATCCCTGTTAAGATATCAAACTGATACTTCACTGGGCAGAAATTACAGGATCCACAGCTAAATGCTTAACATAGAAAAATCTGTGCTCTGAGCTTTGCCTTTGTGTAGCTGAATATTCATCTACATATTTTCAGTTTCATGATCTCTCAGAGGTGTAAGAATGTCTCACCTGCTCCCTTGAAGATGCAAATAACCCCTCAAAACTGTCTCATTTTTCAAAGACACCTCCAGAGAAACTTCTCAGTAAATCATTTAGAAAGTTTTATGCATGAGGATTTTATTTCCAACTATTTTTTTTACTTCCTGGAAAACTTAGAGAACAACTTTTAGTCAGGATAATGACTTAATCATTCCCTGCCTATTTTCTCCCAGAACTTGGAAATATTGCCAGCTTTCCCAGGGGGGACTGTAACACTAAGTCATGAGAGCTAGTTTAGACATGGAGTTTACCAGCTTTGTTTATCCAAGCTTAAGAAATTACTAACTCTTGAATGTTGTTGTTTGAATTCTACATAACAATAAAGACCTTTCATCTTAATCCAACACATGCTGCAGATCATACAAAAGAACATTTTGTCTGTAAGTTTCTATGCTTTGTGGCATGTTGTGTAAGTCTCTGACTATAGAGACAGACTCCCAGGGAGTATGTTTGCCCTATACCATGAAAAAAGCTTTATGATTTTACAGTGCTCAAAAAATACATATTGGAAAACTCATATACCTATCAGAATTGTTACATTTCAATCAGTGGCACCTTTTAATATTTACGTTTCTTTCAAATAAAAAAGGCTTTCAACAAATTCAGCTATGCACGATATGAAAAGGATATAAAGGAACAAATACTCTCTTTTTAATAAGGAAAAGATTTTCAAAAAGTAAAATTTTAGGAACAAACAGTCTCAAAATGGTTTGATGAGATTTTTTTAGAATTTGCAAACTTGACCTTTATTTTAAACCTGTTGTTCTTCATATCAAAGGTAATAGCCAAATCTGCAGTAGAAGCTAAAAAAAGAATGGCTTAAATGGAAACATATAGTTATTTTAACTATATGGAGAGTATATTGCAAAGTTACCTTTACTAAAGTGGTTACAAAAGCACTTGCACCAATGGTGGAAAGAAATGTCCACTAAATAGTGGTCAATAGAAGAAAGGAGGCATGTGCAACCGGGTAACCAGAGAGTAAAATTCCACAGTGCTTCACAGCAGAGTCATGAAATAGCTAAACCAAAAATTTTGTTCATTACAAATGAGTTACTGTATGCTGTGCAAGTCCTTTTCGCCACTGGTGGCAAATCGTATTAGTTGGTCACAGAACTGAAAAGCAGATTATTTTGCTGCCACCTTTCAATAAAACACCCCATTGCAGTAATAAAACTTTCGTACTTCCTATTGAGCCAAGGGAGGAATGAACATTTTATATTTTATTATAGCTAAAAAAAAATTATGGATGGGCTGTTAATACATCCTCCACTGAAACTTGAAGGCTGAAACATTACATCTTAGGAGCAGTAGTTGACATAAAGAAAGTAGAGCTGAAAATATTTAGGGAGATATGAGAATATGTAGTGTATAAATATTCATAAGAGTGTTAATAAGCATAACCTCACTTCCAGAGATGGCTACAACCAGCAGGCAGTGAGGAGATTCCTACAGGGTCATTTTTTTTCAAACGTTGAAGAAATAAAATTTTAAGTGGGGAAGGTAGACACATTGGCAAGGCAAAAATGATACTAACTAAATCAGATTTTTTTCTGCAAATCTCATCCATACAATAGAGAGCATATGATTATCAGACAGAAGCATCTGCCACAATACATATCAGATTAAGTTATCAAAGAGGTCCTTTCTGCCCTTACATTGCTGAAGTAGGTGAAAGAAGGCTCAGTGAGAGGTGAAAAGGATGTAGTCCAATATAGAAGCCCACACAGAGACAGAATTACAAAATAAAATCAGTTATATTGGACTGAAGATTTCCTTGATTATACCATTTCCTTTCAAAATACAGACATAGGCATGAGACATAACAATTAGCCTGCAAGCTTTTCTGTTGTGCATAACCCGCCTTCACATTTCTAGAGCCAGCTTCTTTCTTTACTCAAAGCAGCCATTGTTTTGCTCTGATATACACAAGCTTTTTACATACTCCCAGACCATTTTTAATGACAAGTAGCAGGAAAATATCCACCAAGGCACAGCTCATGTTACAATTGCTCTTCCATCAGGATGTTCAGTTCCTGGCAAGAGTGCTATTCCCCACAGAGCCTGCACAAAGCTCAGGGAGAGAACGGATTGATGGAGAAATTGTTGAAGTGAAGGTCTTGTCTTTCCCTTGCAAGGTCATTACTTAGGACACAAGTATCTCCATCTCTCGCTTTTGAAAGATAGCTCATCCATTCAGTATCAACTGGAAGATGCAGGCAATTAAGTGGAATTTATTTAATCTATTCATCTAAGTAACCATGGTATTTTGTTCATATAGTGAACTTAAACCATTCAGTCTTCTACAGAAGAATACATAACGTTCCAAATAATACAAACATGCATTTATTTATCATCTGGAAAAAATCAAAAATACACTGATTTCATAATGTCTCTTCGCTGAAGAAAAATGTAAATTGAATTTTGTAATATAAATCAGATCAAAGGAATGTATGAAACTATGAAATTGTTCTTAATATCTGTAATAGAATAAATTCCAGTACTCCAGTCTAACTACTTGTGAGCACCTTCTTATCCTTCACATGCTTAGAAATATCTTCCAGGAAATGGATGCTCCAGCATCTTTCCAGGAATGGAGGCGAGGAATTTAGGCCCCTTATTATCAATAGAAGGAAAGAGGTTTCTTCTCAACACAATTCCTCCCATCTGTTTTAAATAAACTTTCTCATATGTTCGGGGCTGATGAAGAAGTTGCCTCTGTCCATTGAGAGGACAGCCGGCAGGGCAGCACCACCATCCTCCTTTCCCAAAGCCCAGGCTGATACACAGAGATCAGCAGGTTCCTTTAAAATTTCTTCTTGTAGTGTGACAGGGTAAAGGGAGAAGACCTGAGAACCTCAAACCTGATAAGGAGCTCCGTATTTACTCCTCCCCTGTCAACCATCATATTCTTAACTGAGACAATATGAAAGTATATTTCTTTTATTTCCTCATCCTGCTGGAAAATAGGGTTATCTGCTAACTAATTACCATTCTTCAGTAGTTTTAAGGTGTGTTCCAAAGCCCATGTTGTCAAAGAAAATATTTACTTTTGCCTTACATTGCCAGGCTTTTAGTCATTGCCTGGTATTTGCTGCAGTTAATAGCAAAAAAACCCCACAGCATATTAAACATGAAGACTTTCAGATTGCACTCTGGCCAATACATCAATAAGACGCTAACCCTTCTTGTTTTGATACAGACTGGATAGCACTTTTTTTTCGTGTGTTAATTTTCATGTGACTTTTCTTATCTTTAGCAAAGCTTGACAATGTTTTGTCAGCATCATCAAAAATCTTGTCAAAACTTTGAAATTTTGTCAAAACCATCATCAACGTGATTTTACTTTATTTTTATCAAAAAAGGGATTGCTGAAAAGTAAAAGTTAAAAATCTTTCTCGTGGCAGGAAAACTACATTTACTTCTGTAAAATATTGGTTCTATAGTTTCATTTTATAATGCATATGTAATAAGCCTTTTTGAGATATTGTTCAGATGGATTTCTCTGCCAGTTTTTACTTATCAGTTATATAAAATGTGAAGGCTAAAATTGTGTGCCATATATTTATTCTTATATGGACTATATCAGAAATATGGACTAAATATTTTCTCCATATGTGCTCTCTATATCAAATCTATAATTTCTCAAAAATTAAGAGTCAAATCAAAAATGCATACGATGCATTTTTTTTGGTCTTCAGAGAAAATAAGTCAGTCCTGCAATCTCCTAACTCATACAAGCACTGTCAGTAAAATTATCTAGAATAGTTATAAGGATTCCTGGTCACAGTGGAATATATCTCACCTCTTTTTAGTGGTCTAAAGGTCAAGGTGTCTAGTCCAAGACTCTCCCAGGCAGGGTTCTTCCAAAAATAGAGAAAAAAAGAGCCATACCAAGAGTTCACCTCATCCCCCCTACCCCCCTAAATTGTTTTCTAGAGATATTATCTTTCTCTCTTTAACATAGTAGGGAGTTTAAATGGTCACTTAAGGTGAACTCCAAAACATTTAGCTAGTGCAAGTTAGGTAAGATGAATTACAACTAATGCTTATGGAAATTGTAAGAAAATGCTTAGATAAGCAATTAAAAATGTATTTATTATGCATTGTTAATGTATCAATGCTTTCACTAATTTTCATTAAATTTCATTCACTTTCTAAGAGGAGTTAATTTTTTCTTTTTTTTTTGTTATTCAAAAACATCAGAAAATAATTTTTAGATTTCTGATGAAGGTATTATTAGAATGGTGTCAGCTAGAAAACGTCAGACTCTTATTCTTTAAACACATGAATATTATGTTCTTTAATCTGCCCTGAATGACATCAGTAAAATAATCTGAACTGCCAAATACAATTCTAAGAATTTCCATGTTCACAAATTTCCATCTGCATTCAGGTCAATTCAGACATGAGACATATGTGTGATAAATATAGCTTGCTAGGACACCTGGAATTTAATTAAAAGATAATCAAATTGCATTTCTTAATTAAAGAGCAGTTTCCAAGCAAGGGGAGGATGGGCACTGTTATGTACTTTCATGCACTTGCAAAATTAGGCTGGGTCACCTCGCATTTTGAGAGTTTGCTCATGTAACTAAACTTTTTAGCTCTGTACTGAAAAGAGTAATTCATATATTATTAGGTCCGTGAACAGACTCTTCTTCTCTTCATCATGAAGCTGCTGCTGCTGCTTCATGATGAAGCCTGCCTCAGTTAGAAACTATCTTCACTTTTTTTTGACTATACTGAGCATAGCTGAGTCAGAGGGGAAAGTTCACCATCTTACTACTTACAATTCCTATATTCATTAACCAAAAGCATGTTTTTTTTGCCAAATCACAGTCAGATCAAATGTGGTATGAGGAAATGTGCCTACCTAATCGCATATGCTATCAAAGTCTTTGAGTTATACTGCTGTGTTCTTACTGAACCTAAAATATATTTAGTTAGTAATGATTCCATTCCTCTTTACAGGTCTTCTATGTCTTCTCATGAAAGGTATCATTTCCACTGAAATTTGTTTTCAGACCACAACAGACGCCTGCGTATGTATATGTAAACTTGTATGTGTGTGTGTGTGTTAATAAGTAACTATAATAATACACTATTCATGTACTAATCCATGGAAGTTTCAAAGGAAGCTGAAAGAATCTATATGATTTGTAATGAGAGAAATTAGATCAAATATATTCATTTCTAAGTTCTCTGAATCTGATGCAAAACAATATCTTTCAAAATGCTTTTCATCAGTATTCATAAGGCAAAACTATGAAGCAGCTGCAAAGGGGATGTCCTTATCTCATTAGACTAATTAAAGAAGTCATAAAGAAGATATTCAGAACTCTACCATCACCACCACCACCCAGGCATACATCCTTGTATTGCCCTAGCCATGATTAAAATGACACCACCGTTACTTTACAGAAAGTAACTTTACACATTGTAAATTCATGCACCAAATGCAGTCCACATGCCCAAAAAGATCATTCTCATTTGCAATACAGGGGTTCTGCTTTATTTTATAAGGAGAGATTCCGATGGTAGTTAAGTCTGCTGGGCAATACTTCCATATTTCTCATGGTTAGCTGTAGATGGTAAGGAGCTTTATCCCAACTGATAAATGTTTGTCGACTCAAAAAGGTGTGTCCCATTCTCTTTGGCCAAAAGGACCTCAAGGGCCGCAAGGATGCAGGGGAGGAATCAGAAGAGAGGATCCCTCAGGCTTGAGAGGGGTTCCAAAGAAGACTTCTCCCCTCAAATATAAATAAATCAAACAAATATGTGCCTTTGGCATCTACGTGATGCTTTCCTGAAGTCTAAATTCCAGATCCAACTGATGACTATATGTTTAAATGAGTCACCACTATTCACTATAACATCATCCAAAGCACTTGGAATGTGACTAGAAGCAGGGATCAGCACTTTTGGATGGTGCTACTTGTGACAAGAATTTGGAAACAGTTTGCATCCAGGCATTTAGAACTTGAATCAAACAGTACATTATTTATTTTTATTGCTGCCTGACAATGGCTGTTTGTCAAGAACCAACTATGAAGTTTATTAGAATCAGCTTTAGTCAAAAAGATGCTGCAGAACAAAACTACCTCATAGCAAAAAAATTCTTGTATTTACACAGACTGTAGGCTGCTAACAGACCTGCAAAATGCCTTTAGCTATAAGAGATAAAGATAATGCCTACTCACTCTTTGTTGTTATTAAAACCTTCCCCATCTACACATTATGACTGTAAGATGATAAACATAACACCTTATACTTCTAAAATTAGTAATTTGTCCTTTTAACCAGAGAGATTGGTCATAGTAATAAAAACATCTCCACTCAAAAAAAGTCACATTATAAGCAGTTGCTTGTTTTGTGTAGTTGTGATGAGCTAAAAATATATAAACAAGACTCACAGGAGAGATTTGTAGTTGATCCATTTTCATTGGACAACTGATATTGTATAAAATAAAGGACTCTTTCAGATCCAGTAGCTTTTCTTCTTGTTAGGACCCAAGATAGCAGTTTGTACTATAAAACATCTAATTCTACAAACAGCCTGCAAAAGTCATTGACTATACCTGTATAAGGCAGCTGTGTACCACTGAAAGTATAAATTCACAATGCATTACTTATTCTCCATTTGGATATTGTGAATGGGAAGTATTTTAGCTATCTAAAAATTAGATAATTACATGCAGTGGAGTGAGTGGAGTCTGATAAATGAAATAGCTAATCGTTGATAGGTGATGCTTATCAACTGATCCCAAAGCAAGTCCAGAAAAGAAAATGAAAGTAGAGAAACTTTAAGCTTACAAGGTCACTGATATTAATGTGTTTTTTTTGTGAAGTGATATGTTATTTTAAGAGTACTTATTATAAGTTAGTTACTCTACTTTCAAGTGGATGATATTCTTCTCGCACATTTAGCCATCTATGTTGTGTGCACATTTAAAGCAAATCAACAATGCAAGTACTGACAGCAATGTAAATGCACTCCTATTCATTATTTCTCTTAGAAAGATGTGCTAATTTCAGCATGTGTTTTGTTTTGTTGTTGTTGTTGTTGCTGTTTTTTTAATCTGACGCTATATCATTAAAGTCTATTTAATGATTAAAAAAAATATGGGGACCAGATCTAGAAAAATTCTAAAAAATATCTTCTCCCTCCATGACTCCCCAAGGTGGAAAAACAGAATTCTGTTGAAATGGGAAGCTCAGAGTGAGATGAAAAATTGTTTTGATGTTGAATGGAAACTTATAAATAACCAGACAATTTGAAAGAGTTGAGAAGAGGAATTCCTGAAAATCCTAGGCATCTCAGATCTTCTCATGTTGAGAAGGGGTTTTTCTCCATACAGAATCCACAAGTTGTTTTCAAAGACGTGCGTAGGATTCCCTTTTCTGGGAAGAATATTCAATGTCTAGTGGAGGAGACATTCTCACTTACGTTTATGACAGTCTATTGGGTAAGAGTGTCCTTCAGGAAGTGGAAGACTAGGATTTAAGATCCTACTTCTTCTCTTTTATACTCCAGAATAACGTATAACTACCTAGTTTACACATTCATTGGGAGAAAAAATGAATGGTACTGAAAATTTCTTCCTGTCTTACTGAAAGTCATTCCATAGCCTTGGAAGAAGTGCAATAAGGGTAAGTGAGTGTCCAAAGTTCATTGCTTACCTACTAGAGTAGGAAATAGAACAGAGGTACTTCATCTTCCCAGAAAACACCACTGTTTTTTGCCATGCTCATCTCATTTTCTCTCTTCTCTCTTTCTTTTTCTCCCTCTCTCTCTCTCTCTCTCTCTTATACACCAAGGTCATCTTTCACCAGTATAGGCTGGGGACTGACTTGCTGGAGAGCAGCTCTGCAGCGAGGGACCTGGGCATCAGAGTGGACAACAAGTAGACCAGGAAGCAGCAGTGCGACCTCGTGGCCAAGAAGGCCAGTGGGATCCTGGGGTGCATTAGGAAGAACATCTCCAGCAGGTCGAGGGAGAGGAACCTGCCCCTCTACTCAGCCCTGGTGAGGCCACACCTGGAGTACTGTGCCCAGTTCTGGGCTCCCCAGTACAAGAGGGATATGGATCTACTGGAGAGATTCCAGTGCAGGGCTACGAGGATGATCAGGAGTCTGGAACATCTGCCCTATGAGGAAAGGCTGAGAGAGCCTGGAGAAGGCTGAGAGGGCATCTCATCAGTGTCTATAAATAACTCAGTGGAGGGAGTGAGGAGGATGGGGCGGCCTCTTTTCATTGGTGGCCACTGATAGAACTAGAGGTAGTGGCCACAAACTGAAGCACCAAAAGTTCCACAGTAACTTAAGGATAAATTTCTTGACAGTGAGGGTGACAGAGCCCTGGAAGAGGCTGCCCAGAGAGGTTGTGGAGTCTCCTTCTCTGGAGATCTTCCAAACCCTCTTGGACGCAGCCCTGAGCCACATGATCTACGTGACCCTGCGTGTGCAAGGGGGTTGGACTAGATGATCTCCAAAGGTCCCTTCCAACCTTACTGATTCTATAATTCTATGATTCTATTTTGCATGGTGGCACATCTTCACTGAGAGGTGGAACATGTCAAAAAGGCATTACAGTCTCATGTCCTCAATTCCCTTCTGCACTACAGAGCTGTGGTCTCAGATCTCCAGAGGCAAAGGCACGGACCATCGTCCTGTCATGCATAAATGAATCTAATACCTGGTTATTGAAGTAAGAGGACATAACACTCCTCTTTTATGGTGTTAAGGGTTGAAGGAAAGGATGACATCCTCCATTTCTTATTAAGCTTTTGACAGTTCTTGAAACAAAAGACAGAGAGATGACAAACCTGAGCGAAAGGAGGATTTTGGCAGCTGTGTAAATAAATTTACTAATCCTCAAAGAATTCCTGGCACACCCCTGTTATCAGTATTTACAATTATATGTTTGCTCAGCAAGCTGCTTTTGTGGATTCCAATCTAAGTATCTGACTCTACCATATGTGCCACAGGTTTTCCCAAAACCTAAATCAGAAAAACTTTTTATAATACTCAGATTCCTGAAGACTAGAGACAGCTAAGTAGCTCAACAGTTAAATCTCCTTCTGGCACTTGGACTAAAAAGCCTTCCTTATTGGAGGCAGTTTCTGGAACCTGGTTCAAAACACTTCCTTACTGAAAAGTTATAGATAAAAATGATTTTCAGTAACAGACAACTACTACTGAAATCTTAATCAGTGTAATTTTTCATAAGCCGTAATCTTCATAATGATCTGCACACATTTATATTTTAGGCACAGTTTACAGAAAATATCTTTCAGTTACAATTATACGTTTACATTACTATGTCATAAGAAAAACGGTTTTATGGAATATGTAATGGGTAATGAGATAGATATTTCTATAGAATAACAGGTCAGACCTATTGATATGTTTGAAACTATTCCATCTCCTAAGGTCCATGACAAATCTCTTCTGCCAAATCCTGTTAGGTTGACTTAAAATCTTCCCCTGCACTGTTTTGCCAGAATATTATCTTCTCCATAGTGCCACTTTACTACAGGACACTGAATTGGAGTGTTTCAGGTAACTTCAGGAAAACTAAAGAGACAGACTTGTATCAATTGACAGAGGAGGGGAAGACTATAGTAGTGTCAAAATGCAAAAAAAAAATAATTTGCATTATTTCTGGATTACAGAACTCCTGCATACACAAAGCAGGAGAGAGAATGCAGGTATTACAAGCTTTGTTATGCAATCTTACTTTGTGATGAGATCCAGCAGTGTATAGAGGTTCAGAAAACCCCAAAGTGAACAACCAATGGCTCTGCAATGAGGGAATGATGGGCTGTTCCTCTTCAGATCCAACTGAGATCCTCAGCTATTCGATCTTGGAGCAGAGAATAATGTTTTCCATGGTATTTAATAGAATATCTTCTTTTCTTATAATTCATTTAAGTTTTGACATCTATAATAGTATTAAAGCAACACATTGTAAATGATAACACACAGATGTTAAACCTCTGCATGTGTGCATGATTAATACAGCATACAACATGGTAAAATGTGCTATATTGCTTGATAAATAAAAGTATTTTAACTGTAACATATTTCTTTTGTATAATTTTGTTACTGGATGTAAACACCATTTCAGGTCATTTCGCTAATAGCTTATGCCTCTTCGTTGTATGCATATCAAAAATGTCTCATCATTCTTCATGGGCTAATCTTTCTCTTTATTTATCTTGTTTTTTTTGTTGTGTTTTTTTTAATCCTTTTTTTTTGGCAAACTTTTCAACCTACGTTTATAACATTTAGCTAGCAACATTTAATGTTAAAGTGCCGGTCATTACAGTGTTTTTTATCTACGCTATCAAGTAGCTTGGAGCAACAGTAAGAGCTCCAAGCTAGTTCATACTAGCATTCAAATGCAAATACATTGAAATTCATTAATCGCTACACTCATTTTTCTGTTTTTTTTTTTTTTTTTTTTTTCACACTTAAAATTAAATACTGCTGGATCAGGGCCAAACTGCTCAGGAATATTTTGTTGGGTATAAATAACATAAGAAGTACAATTGGATAATATAAAATTCCTATGCATCTTGAATAAAGGTAAATTTGGAAAGCAGGTACTACTGAAACATGATACAGGGTGACATAAAAAAAAAAAGACTTTTTATAGAATTATCAAATCTGTTCTACATAAATTAATTAAATAAATAAATTGGTCTGCAATACTGATGCACGTGCAGAAAATAACAACGGAAGTTGCTGTAAGAAAACCAAAACTACAGCGCTTCTCCCAAGAGACGTGCCAGATTCAGGTATCAGGGTTTCCTTACTGCCATGGTTAGAGTAAGCACCAGCAATCTAACTGAATTAAAATCAAAATAAAAGCTTTGAAAATAATAAAAAATAAATACATATCAGCTGTGCAAGATGCATTTTGGCATGCTTTAGGTCACACAGATAGTTGAGACAAGCACAGGCATGTGATCCCACAGGGGATCCCATGGGGATCACATGGGCAGAAGAAGAGAGAGGCACAGCTAAGGCAAAAATCCAGTGTTTACAGCCCTGGCTGAGCATGGATACAGACTAGCAATCTGTGGGCTCCCTGCTGCTAAGCACCAATGAGCTAACCAAATTTTGAGATTGATCTGGCAGAGTCTTCCCTTGCCTTCAAGTGGGTATTGAATCAGGGCCTAAAACCCCATGTGCTGTAAGCATTTTTGTTTCCCCATTTCTAAATAGAAACGGACTTAAGTGTCTGCAAGACTGCTTCTGAGCTGGGGTCTCTCCAGGAAGCCACAACTTTATGAGTTTGCCCCAGTTTTCTCTATCCTCCTTCCTGCATTCTTTATTATGGTCAATTATTATTTCCCATAAAGAAATCCAAGGTATACCTTGGGGGAGACATTCCACTGCACAAAGCTGCCTTAGAGCCTCTTTCATAATTCAGCACAAGGGAGCAAAAGGTGAAGCTAATAATTTACTGGCTTTTTTCATGGTCTCCCTGTCTATTTATGTTCCTGAAAGCATCCAAGACAAAAGCATCCGTCGAAAGAGGCCTTTGCTGTCCCAGGCTGCTTACTCACAGTTAATCCAAATAAGATACAGGGGTTTTATTTGTTGATATCAAAATGTGTAAGATTTGGAAGAAAAAAAAAACAGGAAGGACATGTAGTTGTTATGTTTTTGACTTTTTTTTTTTCTAGCATAAATATCTCCAAAATGAGTGTATGGGTGCTTTTATGAACTATGCAAAGAAGCAAATGCAGCTTTGTTATATTCCCTTACAAAACCTCTGCTTGCTCTTTCACCATGTTGAAAATATTCTGGAAATACCTTTTTCAACCTATCTAAGGAAAATGTTTACATTATCCCTTTGTATATGTATCTATGATTCCCATAAATAATTTCTGAGCATGTTGGCCCATTTCAACAAAATTTGACAAAGAAATAGAGAATACAAGAGTATAAAGTTTACACAGATTTAATGAAAAAAGGCAGACTGATCAATGAGAAAAGTCAATGTTCACTCACAGTGAAGGAAATACTTTATCATGAATTTACTACTTGGAAGGAAGGAAGGAAGGAAGGAAGGAAGGAAGGAAGGAAGGAAGGAAGGAAGGAAGGAAGGAAGGAAGGAAAGCACTGTAACAAAACAGATGTTGCTACTTTAATTGTTCACAATAGGTAAGTGTAAACAGAAATCTGTGACCTGTGGATGAAAACCTCTTGCTATTCTCATACTCATCTGTTTTCCCTTGTCCTATCACATAGCCCCTGAATGCAACTGCCTTAAATCTGCCTGATGCCCAAACCAGTGCTGCTGCAAGAGAATATACAGCAGGGAAGGGATGGGAGCCAAAAGTTGCTGCCTCCCTTAGCAGAGGAGGATGATGACATCTGCTGTAGCCATCTCCTATAGACTTGTCAGGAAATATGAACAGCACATATATATCTGCATGCCATTTATTGTGGCACAAATATAAACAGTTGGCATTCTATTCAAATGTATTACATTTGATGTGAAATCATATTCAGTGTCTTTATTAAAAAAAAAAAAAAATCCAGAAACATTACCCTGTTAAATCTGAATATCAGTTTACTCAATTTATTCCATCTTGGTCTTGCCCCATTCTTATTTTACTATTACACATTCTAAGGAAAAAGCTACTTAATGTTCTGCTATTTTATGAGCCACAATAATTATTAAAAAAGATGAGAAGTATATATATACACACACATATATATAATTAAATGAACAAGGTAAGCACAACTGTTATCTTGAACTGTGATAGAATTTTTGTTGTCGTTTATGTTGTTGTCTTTCTTTGCTTCCTTCCACTTTCCTTAAATGCATTCAAAACTTAGTGCCAATTTTTTGCTATTGTAAAAAGTAATCTTTTTTTTTTCACAAACAGGAAATATCTCACTGTGTTTAATATCTTAAATGAGTTACTCTGACTAGAATTTAAACAAGTTTACCTTTATTACAGTTCTCTTTCCAAAAAAACACTGAATAAAATTACAAAGAATTGCAAAGAAAACTAGAATATTCTCTTCGAAATTAAGTTTTGCGATATTGGCCAGATTAAACACGATGGTGAAATTATTCTGCTCACAGTATCATTAGTGTAAGTCTAGAAAATTATATTTTAACAGGACTAGACTATTTCCATAGTTCCATAGCATTAAGAATAGCAAAATATTTTCCAAAAATTTTCTTGATGCAACCAATAACATCACCAAAGATAGACTGAAAGTCTTTAAAAGCCGAAGGTGTTTACTTTGTAGTTACCTTTCTTAGAACTCCTGCTGTCTTTCAACTTTTGGTAAAGTAAACACTCATGAAATTTAAAGACTCACCTGTCAAAATTTGTGCTGAGTGGCAAAGTGCCATTTAAAGCCAGACCTATTATTGATACTGTTGTTTTTAATATACAATTGACACTACTGTTTTTAATCAAATTCCAGGCATTTAGGAGTAGTGGTGGCCCCAGCTTCCATTCAATGCAAAAACTACTCATATTGGCAGAACTGAGAGCATCTATTACTAGACCAAGTCTTTCCATGCTCCGATGTGACAGGCTTTTCAGAGCATAATTTCTAAGACAAACACATGATAAGTAAAACTGTCTGACTTCAGCTCCCTACTGTCTTCCTGGATCTGACTCAAAGCCCATTTAATTTAGCTGGAGTTCATCCACTTACTTCAGCAGACTCTGGATCAAACTCACCAATATCTACATAGCAATGGGATTTTGCTGAAATTTGCTGCAGCTGAAAATGCAGCTTTCCCACCATTTTTAGACACATATATAAAAGTGGAGTAATAGAAACATCCTTGCTCCAGACAATATTGAACTTGACCCTCTGCTGTCAGCATCACCTTGGGGTGCAGTCACTACTACGCTTAGCAGTCAAGTGTATATAAACCATTTAGCACCCTTATTTCCATTGATTTCCCTGACAAATAAATACCTCTATTAACCTCTCTCATCAAGTCGTCTAGATTTTCAAATATCTTTAAAACTTGGCTCTGAAGTCCCTTGACTCCTTCTTTAGCTCTGGCTGACTTCAACGAGTGTTGCACTGAGTATTCAGCACTAGAGATTCAGACTTGGTATGTCAGTCATGCATAGGCCGAAAAATAAAGTTTATCTACTTCTAAATCAGTGATATAATTTCCCCACTTTTCATATATGACAAACAAATATGTCCACATTTAAAAGTGCTGTTACACCACAGGTCTACATGCTATATTTTCATTTGGATGAATTCAGGGAACAGTCTTTGAGGAATATTCTAAAGAGTTCATAAGATTCAAATCCATGCCTGTTGTTTAATTTCACTATGTTTCAGCCATAGCTCCATTGTGCAGAATGGAAAATGTCTGTTTCTAATATTTCAGTGTGCCCACTGGATGCTGTTGAATATTAATCCCTTTCCAGTATTTTTATTCACTATCTTAATTTACAGATGTTTTCAACATGAGATGGGATGTAGTTTTTCTCAGATAAACATTTTCTGATACTGTGGGAAAGATTTCAGATATGGTAACTACTCAACCAACAGGAATATGACATTGTATACCTAACACGTGAATTGAATAGGCTTTTGCTTCCTCTTGGAGAACACTCAAAAGAAATGAGTGCAGCTGTGTCTTTCTGACTCCTCAGCCATTCAGACTTTACAAAGAACATGGCTGGTATCTGCTTCCAGACAGAGGAGATATTTCACATTATGGCTGCACAGGCTTTGCTATGAAGGAGAATTTTCCCTGGGCACAAGTCCAGCACAAGATTTAAACTATTCCCACATCCCACTTCAGCCTTAAAAAATAATTTAACTAGAGAAACTGTTGCATTTACACCACCACAGTGAAGTTTTATCAGCCAGACAACATCCCATCCAATACCCTCACAGAATTACAGAATGGTTGAGGTTGGAAGGGACCTCTAGGGATCATATAGTCCAACCCACCTGCTCAAGCAGGGACACTTAGAGCACGGGGCACAGGGTCGCATCCAGACAGATTTTGAAGGTCTCCAAAGCAGGAGACAACATCTCTGGGCAGCCTGTTCCAGGGCTCTGTCAACCTCACAGTAAAATTCTTCCTCATATGCAGACAAAACTTGCTCTGTTTCATCACTGCTGTGCTCTATTCCCTTTTCCCTAATGCTTCCAGTCCCTCATCTGTTTTCCCACTTCTGTACCTGCTCGTTCACCTGTAATGTCCCACAACTTCCATTCCTGAGAGGCTGAAATGACAGCAGCCACTCATGAAAGCTTTGGTTTTTTTTATTTCATTATTTCAGCTGTTTTCTTAGTCCACCGTGTACATATCATTTCTTCCTGAGAAGTGGAGAGATGAAGTTCATTCTAAGAAAATATTTAATCTGGCAAGAAGATCTGAGAGTGTTAGCGGACCTCCTTTCCCTGGTCCATCTTATATAGACAAACTCATCTAATTTTTTTTTGGCGCTGCCAATATATTTTGGGTCACCTCCTGTGCCACCATGCTCTTCAATATTGCATCCTGTCTTTGAGGGCTCTGAATGAAGATGTAAAAAGCCAATTCAAGCAGAACTCAGAACTTATTTCTCAGAAATGGAAGGGTAAAAAATATGAAGAAATTTCTGCCGAAAGAGAATAGACCAAGTGCCCTTCTCTTCTGTGAGAAGCAGAATGATGCAATTGCAAATAGAAGTACATCAGTGTATTCCCACATGCTCCATCCTCTCCTTCAGCAGCTTCAACAACCAGAACAACCTTCCAGACTCTGTAAAGTGGATGGCCTAAATCTGGATATTTTGCTCTCATTCGTGATTTAATATCCTCAGTCAGCTACCTGCTTTGCCCATAACCAGTACGACTTGTTAGCAATAGTGTTGAACAGTGTGATTTTAAAATGTTTCATTCTTAGTTAGAAAAATGGTATGACAAAAAGAAATAGTCACTGAATGGGGTAATTTTTGTGTAAAGATAATACAGGTTTTCTTCTGTTTTGAAAGAAGAAATAATTTTCTTCAGAAAAACTTACACTTCTCTGAAAATTGTTTGGTTTTTCCTGAGAAAACAAAATAGCAATATTTTTTAAGAACTTCAACAATTTGCACCTTAATTTAAGTAAGGACTCCTAAGACTTCTTCTTAGCAGATGGATCTTGCAATGCTTGAGAAGCAACAAAAACAGAGAAATTTCAGGTTTCCCATGGGAGTACTGCATAATTGTTGTAACAATTTTTTGTTTTTGTTTTTGTTTTTTTTCTCTGAAGCCTTTTGAAAAGCAACTTCTATTATCAGCCATTCTGCATGAACAATTATATTAGGAAATTCTGAGGAACTTCTGGTTAAACTCACTTTACCTCAACAGATAAGAAAATGACAGTAACACCATGCAGCCAACATACACAGAAAGGCAGAACACAGTGCACTCCTTTCTACTGGACGGCACAAAAACAAAGACTGAAATTTGGACAGGCAGATGAAAAAGAAGTGAAAGAAATTAAGATTTATTTTTTAAATCTTTAAAGAGGAAACATAAGCCAGAACCATGAATATAAATGTCACAGTCCTCTAGAGACTGATTTTGAGGTTGTTTTATGTTTGTCTCATTTTAAAAGACTGGGATTTGCAAACTATACAAAACTAGGCCCAATCCTCACCTCAGATCCTGAGTTTTTACTTGGCAACTTCTACAAAAGTAATTCCCTTCTTTTATGAGACAAAGTTCCTTGTTGCAGTTTGTGGAAGATTAGACCAAGTAACGTATTCCACGTATATCCTGATGAAATATCATTGCATATCTTGATGAAAAAGAGAAAGAAAAAACAGGCTTAACTCCCTCCCATGTCACTCATTTGATGAAATATCCTGTCTACTCACATTTCTTCAGCATCAGCGTGGGTTCAGGAGGAAAGGACAGCAAGATAACTCTAGCCCATGATCACAGGACTCTATGCAGTACTGTGTGCCAGGACCTCAGAAATGCAGAGCTTTCCTTTATCTCAACTCAGCACGTCAGATTTCACGAAAAAAGACATAGATTCCCAGATTTTCAGCTTTCCATATATCCCCTCTGTGTGACCCCAGGCACTTAGAGAGTGAAGCTCACACGGGTTATTTCAAGCTCCTAATACTCACAAGCTAATGCCTGGCTGAGGCATAAACAAGGACAGTTGACCAAGCATAGGCCTATGGCTTACTCTGTGAAGCTACATCTACCCTATGAAAACTGATGTGGGGGCCAAAGAATGAACTTGAGCACTGGAACTGAGAGTGAATGCCAAACTTTCCTCTTTGCTTTCTCCTTGAAACTATTTTGGCACAGCAAGCTGCCTCCAAGAAAGTGCCCAAGAACAAGCAGGGAACCATTTCCAGAAAGCCTATAGACAAGGCTATACCAAGTTTGGCTCCCACCTCCTTCCACACCTCTCCAAAAACGTTTTGTACCGTTAACTAGTCCCATGGACCTTCACCCCAGGACACAGGACATATACTTATCCTCCTGCTATAAAAATACCAAAACTGTGGGCTGCAGCACAGTCCTTGCTTGCATTGTTCAGGCAATCTGAAACAAGAAAAGAGAGAGAAATAATATTTACCTCTCTTCTTGCCTGTTATTTTTTTTGTTCTCTTCCACGTCTTCTGTACCAGTGAGTGGCGCAGGACAGGCTTCTGTAATTCATGTCCTGCTCTTAGTCACCTGTACTATAGCCCTGAGCTAGACCCAGAAAACAGACAAAAAATGTGGTGCACTTTCCTTATTACCACACCAAAACACATTGTAAGAACACCAGGAAAGAACTCAAATAAAAGGACTTTAAAGTCAAACTGTCCTCTGTCTCTGCTAATTTCTAAATTCCACTTACCCACAGATGGATGCCAGCAGCACACAGGACCTGCATACACCACAGATTGCTTCCACTGCAATAATAACTGAGGACACACTTTGCAGTTTTTTTTTTTTTTTTTTTTTTTTTTTTTTTTTCCAGATTATAACACTTTAGCCTTGCTGACAAATACTTCCAGAGAAGGTGACTGCACAGCCTCTCTGGGCAGCCTGTTCCAGGGCTTTGTCACCCTCACAGGAAAGAAGTTCTTCCTCACATGGAGGTGGAACATCCTGTGTTTCAATTTGTACCCATTACCCTTGTCCTATCACTGACCATCACCGAGAAGAGTTTGGCCCCATCCTCCCTACATTCTCCCCTCAAGTATTTGTACATATTGATAAGATCCTCTCTCAATCTTCTCTTCTCCAGGCTAAACAGGCCCAGCTCACTTAGTCTTTCCTCATACGACAGATGCTCCAGTCCCTTAATCATCTTTGTCTCTCTACGCTGGACCCTCTCTAGAAGTTCCCCATCCCTCTTGTACTGGGGAGCCCAGAATTGCACACAGTACTCCAAGTGTGACTTCACCAGAGCTGAGTAGAGGGGCAGGATCATCTCCCTCGACCTGATGGCAACACTTTCAGTATTCAGGAACATTTTTCATGGCATGAGAAAGAAACATTGAAATCAAGTCTAGTAGAAGAAAGACAGCACATGTGCACCTGCACCTCTGGTAAAGAGGAAGTTCAGTAGGCTACTTTCAGCATGCAATTTTAGATGGCAATTAGTTTCCAATAGGCATTGGACCTCTGGGATAGAGAGTGTACAAGAGGAACTCAGGGCACAAGATACACTGAACTTACCAAAGCAATTTAGTTCAGCAGTAGAGGCTGTACCCAAGTATCAAAAGTTTTCATCCTGTGAATATTCTCAGAAAGGGTAAAAAAAATGTCTTTATTTGATCCTTCTGTTTAAGCTTATAGAAGCAGTCTTTCTCTTCAACTTATAAAATGGGAAGTTATACTGAAAGTCAACAAAGTTGTTCTTTACTAAGTCTTGCATTAAGAATTTCAAGTCTTAATACTCATGGGCATTTCTTTGTACTACTGAACTTTTTTATTATTTCCGAGAAAATATAGCCAAATATGTAAATGATGAATGATCCTAAATGGATGTGACTTTGTGACTGTGCAATAAACCCCTATAATGGAGTCTCAAAGGAGATGGGCAAGGGCAATGCGCCCATGCACATGTGCTCAAAGACTAATGCAGGGTATGAGGGACCACTGCCACAGTCAAAGAAAGCTGTCTCACCCAAAGGAGATGAGAAGGTGGCTTTTGTTTTAGATAAACAGTTTGTCAGTTGAGCAGGTCAACTGACTACACCTCAGCTGAATAGATTAACAGGTGCTGTAAATGTTTCTGAGTTCATCAAAAAAAATGTGAATGTCTTCCTGAGTTAGTCAGAACAGCACTGTTTACATGGATCAGCACAATAGAGAGTATAAAAACTGATAAACTAATGAAAGAATTTTGAAGAGATCAGCAGACTTGAGCTGTTTCAAAACCCACATATTCCTTCTTGGTGATTGGGGATGGCAAAGTTGTGACAGTGAGCATATTATAGACATCAGTAACTTGGATCATATTAGTTTTGTGATTGAACTGCATATTTAAATTGCCATATTTTGTTAAGTGTATTGTGATCTGTATTGTGATTTGTATTGTGAATACAGTATATTACCATATCACTCTGCTAAATCAAAAATCCCACATAGCGTCAAATATTTTCAAGTAAGTAAATTTGATATTAAACTTTACATCCTCCACACATGGAATATCTGAAAGAACTTGGCCTTGTATTGGACTTTGACAGACATACTGGAAACTAATATGAAATGAAATGGATGAGAAAACTGAACATTATCAGGATATTCAGTCAAAGTTCGCAAGTATCTCTCAGATCTATTGTGAAATGAGTCAATAATATATATCTTAACTTCATTTTTTCCACTCTTTTGAAATCAACATCTCCTAAAGCCCTAAAGATCTTGGAAAGGTGAAATAAGTTGCCAAGCCTGTAAAGAAAGTAGTGAGATTTTCTAAAGGAAATCATGAAACAGAATTATCAAATTCATAAGTCTAGTGAGAATTCTTGAAAGAATGGTATCTTTCAGTGTTTCAGTCATAGACAAGCTGCTTGCAGAAATAACAAATCTGTGAAGCAACTACTAAGATGAGATCAAGAGGCAGACTGTGCCTCTTTGATCCTCAAATCCTCAATCTGAAAATGTGCCTTTTTCAAGTTGAAATATTTGTAGAAGAACCTGCAGTCACTTTTTGAATAAAAAAGCTGCCCATACATCTTTCTTCATCGATTTATTTCTTATGAAACTCATCCTTCTTGCACAGAGAGAGTACAAGGTCCAGAGACATGGAGTGGTATGTTACCTAAATGGCTGGGGTGTAGTGTGCGTGCAATATTTACCACAGAACTTCAAGCAAGTACCTGATCTTGTGCTAAATTTCTACTTCAAAATGAATTGCTTTGCATCTGTTAACTATAGCTTCTCCTAAATCTCAAGTCTGAAACATTTGCTCCTACATGAAGTATATGACAGTAAATTGAACTCCTGCCTTAGTCAAATATGCTGCATTTCTAAGTCAAAAGAATGACAGGATTTTTTTTTTCTGCTTTTATCTGCTTTTAAAGAAATACCTAAAATCTTCCTTTTGATAGCAAAAGCATATTACCAAATTTAACATTAAAAGGAGTTTAACACATGGTGCAATGAAAGGATAATGTATGAATCTGGAAGCCAGAAGGCCTGTTGGATGAGAATAGGATCAGCTGGATAGTATTTGATACTGTGTTTTTTCCTTTGCTCACTGGCTATGAGCAATTGGAAAGCATGCAGACATTTGGTTTCCTATGGAATAGGCTTCAGGCCTCAGCTTCTTTTGTTAACCAAAATCATCCAATTGAATAGCAGAAATCAAGCATTTAACAGTTGTCTAAACAAAAACATATTTTTTATTCACATGTCTGTGACTCAGGAGATGGACTACTGCATGTGAGCATTGTTTTTATTTGCCAAATTGCAGATTTTGGGATACAGGGAAACCTGGCAGAAATCCACCTATGATGGTCAGCATACTTAGTCTCTTGAAGGACTGAATCATTTAGGAAGTGTTGTCGTGTGCTCACCAGAACTTCCTAATCTGGCCAAGTTCTATTTTAATATCTTTGAGCCCAGTTATATAATATTGAGATCCCTTTACCCATTTGTACTGGTATGCCAGATCCCAAGACATTCACTCTCATTTGCTGTTCGTTCTGGACAAGCTCTGTCAATAGTTCCTTCTTAGCACTTCAGCTGAAAGCAGAAAGAGGTTTATGGGAAAAAACAAAAGAAAGGTTAAATTTGTTTGACGGGAATGGAAGCAGCAATTGCTGGACTTTTCTCTGTATCTTCTCCAATGTAGCATGAGGGAACTCAGCACCAGGCAGGGTGCCTTGGCTCTTAGCATCTGAACAATAAAACACATTCTTTCAAAAAGTCACTGCCTCAGTGGGAGCTTTCTCCTGGCTCTCAGTTCAAACATCTTGAGATCAAGCTCACGAGTTTTCCCGCTGACGCAAAGTAGCCCAGTTCTGCTCTCTTTAGCACCTCACATAAACCTGATAATGTCTGGATCTAAACATGACCTTTCTGTCCAAGTCCCCAAAGCAGCTAATCCCCTAGTTCATACTCACTTCTTCTGAGGTGCTCCAAGATGTCTCAAGCCTCCTTCTTGGCATGAAACCTCTTAGAGTTCTGTGACCTTAAGTAAGTTGGTTGCAAAATCCATAAATTAATTCACTGTCACAACAACAAGCCTAAGTTCTGATATTCCAACCAGCCTAACTTTTGATGTTCCTGGAGGGTTATTCAACAACCAGCTCTCTCTCTAAGCAAATCACCATTTATTTAGAACAAAATTGCCATAGAGAAATGAAATAATGGAAAACAATAAACAGCTTATCTGCTTGACTAACTTACCTGACCTTTTATGTGGAAATCCCAGCACACTGATCACACAGTCATGCGAGTCTCTTCGTGGGTTGAGCCTGTCTCCCTGCAGCAGGGCTCTTATTTTATGCAGCATCATGTCTTTTGTCTCTTTAGTCCCTTTGAACTAGGTCAAAGTAGACAATGCTTTTTCCATTGTGGGGTGAAACTTCAAAAGACTCATTTCAGGATCAGAGATTTGCATTAATCAGAGTCTTTAAACCCAGTAGGGGACATTCCTTATCTCACCCTTTGAGCCAGAAATGTAATCATTTTCTATATTAAAATGGAACCTGAAATTTATTTTATGAATCTATACTTCATTAAGTGGCTTCTGTACTAACTTTCTGTCAATCTTACCCTACTAATGAGATATTATAAAATAATTAAGCATTCAGTATACCAAACTGAGATTAACAGACCAAAGAAATTACACAGATCTAGGGTGGCAATTATCTCAGAAACATAATTCTGCTCTTTGCCAAGATACTCATCTGTTTCTTTTTATACTTATATATGACACCTAAGCTCCTTTAGGATAGGGTATTCCAAAATCTAATTTACATTAAGTGGTAGTGTGTAATTCTCTGTATAAGAAATTTAAAAGCCTGCATTAAAAACATCACTAGCTGTTATACATTGCTATACACTGCTATTACACTGCTAAACTTTCAAACATTTTGCACTTTATAATAGAAAGCCTGAAAGATCATTTAAATTTTCTATATCTTCTACATTCTTTTTTCTTAATGTTTAGCCCTAAAATGATCACAGATCATATATGACTAAAAAGTCTAAATTTCAACAAAAATTGTTTCATCTGTGAAAACAACCCAAATCCCATCAGTCAAAATGAAAAGGCTACTTTCAAAATGAATATTCCATAACTACTTTGGGAAATCAAGTATTTGTGTGCCAAAACCTTTAAACTTGATATAATTTATTTTCTCTGTGTTATTTCTATGGACTTTCTATGGGCAAGATCTACAGTCCTGGGATCTCATTATATGCTGTAAAACAAAATATGGAAAGGCAGACTAATTGGAGATATGAAATAAAAATAGAGCTTCTGTTTCTAGAGAGGCCAAAGGAGCACATTAGAATAATATTTTTCTTAATTCACTTTTTAGGGGACAAATTAATTTAATAATTCTCAGACACTGAATTACTAAAACAATCAGTATAACAATTCTGATAAAACATCATCTGCTTCTCCTAACACGGAATAGGTGAAAAAAAAGAAATTTTTTTTTTAAGATGTTGGATGTCAGGGCATTTCTGAGTTACCTTCAAGAAGAAATATCGATTTTATGACATACATTTCTTGATGCAGGCTTGCTTAATTACTGTGCAGAAATTATCTAAATTTTTGCAAGCTTTCCCTAACCATGCTTTCCAAATAAGTCTTTGCATCTGTACCATAAAAGATAGCTTTTTTCTGCCTTCTTTCCCACTTTCAGTTTCCTCCCAAAACCATGAATATGTTGCTTCTTTACTGTCTTTTCCTTCTTGCTTTCCAGACCCTTTAGTCTACACTCAAACAAAAGGATATATTTTGACAGCAAGCTGACTTATATGCCTAGAAATATTCTGTAATAAATATATTAAAGCAGTATATCTGGTATTGCTGCAGAAAGAACTTGCTCTGGACCCAAGCATTTATTCTTCTTCCTTTGTCAACCATTGGTTTGTTGCAGCCACAGAGTGAGATGGATTAGGGGACTGACCTAGCTGAGCAGTAACTGGAAAGTTACTTGTTTTCATTTTTCTAAAAACTAATTGCTGTGTGGGAGTAGAAATGCTTATACTGTCCCGAAGTTGGAATGGTACTGGGGCAGAGAACACTCTACTGATGACAGGAGGAGGACTGGACTGCATCTTTTGGTGGGCATGATGTTTCACAGTAGCTTAACGCAACCATCACTCTAAAATTTTAGTCTAGGATGAACAGGTGCTGAAACTTCACAGGTGATTTGCGTTTTTGAAAGTAGCCATGATGGAAATCATCTTAATTATGTAAGTATGCATAGAACATATTTGGCAGCAGGTACTAGTAACTTCCAGACTTTAGAAAGTGCAAGGAGTGGAACTGAAAGCATATGCATACACATATTGCAGTGTTTTGCATGACCCAACTCAGGAGGAGGAACTGTAATTATACATAAACACACTAGTTTTTCTGACAGACAAGTCAAAATGGAACTTTCCTTTTGCTTTCTAACTCATTACCAAGTCTGTAAGATGAGTGTCACTGGACCACAAAAGAATATTTATTTTCGTGCCTGTCAATGACAAGGAAACGCTCTTGTGAGAATTGGGAGTTCATTAGTCACAGCTCTTTCAGACACAGTTTCCACAGCTCTGCTTTTTGAGTATGAACCTTGCAATCAAATACCAGCTATTTCATTCTACAGGTTGAAACATGATTCTTCTCAAGGTTTTCTGAGTTCTCTTTCATTCTAGAACTGCAAAACTCAGAAGTAGCTTTGCATCTAAGATTCCTCAAACAACTTTATACTATGTTTTCCCTTGCATTTTCTCTCGTTAGGAAGTTTGCTCTATTCTAAATTATATTTATTCCGTAAAATTTGGCATAGTCCAAATTTTATGACTCTTCATGGAAACTTCATACAAAATGTTAACAGAAGTCCTCAGTTCATGTTCAAACTTGAGGAAAATCAGGCTAGTTTTTGTGTGGCTCACTATCTGCCGTTCAGTAAGCTACTGAAGTAAATAGAATGTTTTCAGTCCTAGTGTCTCTGGGCCTTGTCTACAAAGCTGGTTCCTTTCCTAAGATCACCCAAAACTTTCGTTTTAACACTCTGTTAATGAGTGTCTATGCAACATACATTGACAAAAACTTACTCAGGTACTAAAAACCCCTAAATCTCTGTTTTCATTAACATAAAAGAAATAATATGCCAACTCATGGTAAAGTGAAAGAAACGGAGAAGTAATACCTTACTTTTACTAGTAAAGCTCTCTATGAGGTGTACAAGGTATGCTTCCCAGATGATGTCCGTGATCTCTTCTTTTTAGTCATGGCTTTCGCATACAGTAGAGAGATCTGTAATGGGATCAGAGCCCTACTGATCTTCACATGTCTGCAAGTGTCTGGGAAGTTGTCTGGTTTTGCCAGGCCCCGTTTCCTTTGTCAGCAGTAGTTGTTCTCCCACTGACGCTATGCCTAAGTAAAATGCCTAATTTTGAATTAAAAAGTTATGTCTTGAGGGTTCAGTTTCAGAGCAGCAGCTTATCATTGCTGCTGGTAATGACTTATAGGAAAATATTGCTTTAAATGGCCACAGGCCAAGTCTTGTGTTGAAAAATGATTTGCCCATTCCTTTTGTTTCACTTCCACTTGCCAATACCCACTCTTAGAAACTATTAAGATCCCAAAATGAAAGAATCTCTTGCATCATTTTTTTGTATTAATATATAGGAATATATTAAGTGACTTCATCTGTTTTTTGAGAGTCCACACTAATTCACTGCTGCCATCTCTTTTCTTAAGCAAAAGACACAGTCTTAAGACCAGACTGTAGTCTTCAACATTATTCCTGCCACTTTTAATTGGTGACCCTTGTGGGAATTGTATGTATGTGGGATTAATACTGTTCAAAACATATGTTTTCTCCCAGAAATCCGACATTTCAACATTATGATGAAATAAATCAGTAACCCAGAGGAATACTCAGGAAACAAAATGAGGGCAGAGATAAGAAATTGTTATATATCCTGTTTCAGAGTCCAGAGACCTCTCTGGAACCTAGTATACGTGACAGAACATTGTAGCACATGCTTCAGTTCTATTTGTGTGAAATATTGAAAATACAAAACCTGGAAAATCACAAACACTATGTCTTTTGCTCCGACATGCCTGCACAAGTCTATTCTCTGTGGCCTTCAAGGCTTCACTTCCATGATCAGTCTATGATTTTTTTCTGTCCAGAAAGATTTTCAGCACCACAGAACATTTTCCTAGGAAAATTCTTTTTTAAAGTGTTGTGAGAAAAAATATGACAGCTGGACAAGCCAACTAGCAATGTACCTGATTTTTTTTTAGGTTTTGGAAAGTTGGCAGCACAGAACACCCCACATCAATTTCAGTTTAAGACAAGGTTCTCTGTGGTATATTTTAGTCTAAAAATAAGAGTATTTGTTTTTTAAGAAGTGCTATAAAGTAGGTTGAAAGACCTCAAAATCCTACCATTAATCCAAAGAAAGAAATCTGCAGCCCATCTTTCTGCCATTGCTACACACACACTGCAGAGTAAAAAATACTCTAGCAAATAAGAGTTCAGAGAGGAAAAAAAATATGCAAAGAATATTTATAAGAAGCAAAGTTAGTGGAAAATGTACTTTAAGAGATGGAGACCTTTATTTTATTATTGGAATAAATGAGAAGGTACAAAGCTCCAGAACTGTGACACAAAAAAAGTGATGTCTATAGTAGCCTTTGAGGAGTTTTGGCTTTAACAAAGCCATTACTTGATGCGTTCACCAGAAGATAAATCTAATGTAGTTCTGATGTAATTCTACTGAAGTCCATGGAGTAATTCTTTTGTCCTTTTCTCTCCCCTATTCTTTTCTCACTTTGTCTGCCTTCCCCTGCCTCCCTTCCCTTTACGTAGTTAGCCTGCACTGCCTCAGTTACGTCTTTTTAAGCACGAATCTACACACCACTCATGGTGCTACAAGACCCATGTTTTATCAGACCCTCCCAAGTCTGACTCTCCTTCCCTTTTCAAACCCAAATAGTGTGTCGAATAAATATCCCACTTCTAGGCTGGAATTTTGTAGTATCTGCCCCCTTTTTAAACATGCTGATATCACCAGGAAATGTTATTGGTTTGGAAAGGAAGGGCAATTGGAGCTATTAGATAAACATACCAAGGTTTTGCTAGCAGGCAACAAGGGGATTCTGCTAGTACCTTGATCATTTTTAGTTATATTTATCCATATTTCTATTAGGTCTGTGGTTGTAGAAAAGGAGACAGATTCTCAAAGGAAGTCTGTCTGAACAATTTAGCTGTCAAAACAACATACATGAAGGGGTAGAATGAATGGAATCTAAAGACTGTCTTTATTAAACAGGTCTGGATGTGAAGCCTTGATATCTCAGACCAAAATGCAATAGAGGTTGAAGAAGCTGAAAAGGGAGAAAGAGGAATGAACATAACAGGACTGGCAAATCTCTGGAAAATCTTTCACATAGTTCTTTGGACTTATTGTTGTTTTGGAAAATTATGTTTCAGGTAAACTAAAATATCTTACAGTAATCAGTCCAGTAAAATATTAATTGGCTATTATTTCAAGAAACAGTATGAAAACATAAAGAGGCAGGGAAAGAGAAAAAAAAAGTTCTTTGAAATACAATTTTTCATATCTAAAATAGAACTGAATATGGTTTAAAAAAAAATTCTCATCAATTTAATTTACATATTTAAAAGGCTTTGGATTTTTGAGGTTTAAAAGGTTTTGGTTAAAAGGTTTTGGAGTTTTGACTCTCACGGTCAAGAAATTTTTCCTTAAGTTACTGTGGAACTTTTGGTGTTTCAGTTTGTGGCCGTTTCCTCTAGTCCTATCAGTGGCCACCAATGAAAAGAGGCCAACCCCATCCTCCTCACTCCTCCCTTGAGGTACTTATAGACACTGCTCAGGTCT
>VZSV01000299.1:565733-581558 GCA_013398735.1 Nothocercus julius
TGGAGACAACTGCCAGGATGAGCTGTTCCATCACTTTTCTGGGGATGGAGGTGAGGCTCACTGGCCTGTAGTTGCCTGGGTCCTCCCTCTTGCCTTTTTGGAAGACTGGCATGACATTGGCTTTCTTCCAGTCCTCAGGCACCTCCACTGTTCTCCAGGACCTTGTGAAGATGATGGAGAGTGGCTTAGCAACAACATCCGCCAGCTCACACACTCTTGGGTACATCCCGTCAGGGCCCATGGATTTGTGGGTGTCAAGTTTCCCTCAGTGCTCTCTGACCCAATCTTCCTCTAACTAGGGCAAGTATTCCTCTCTCCAGGCACCTTCTCTTGTTGCTAAAGTCTGGAATTCCAGAGGGCTGCCCTTGGTAAACGCTGAAGCAAAGAGGACAGTCAGTAACTCCATTTCTTCTGTGTCTTTCATAAGCAGGGCACCCATGCCGTTCACAAGTGGACCCGTGTTTTCCCTAATCTTCCTCTTGTCATTGATACATTTGAAAAAGCTCTTCTTGTTATTTTTAACATCCCTTGCCAGATTTAATTCCAATTGTGCCTTAGCTTTCCTTGCTGCATCCCTGCATTCCCTGACAACATTCCTAGAGTCCTCCCAAGGAGCCTGTCTTTTTTTCCACTTTCTATACAATGCCTTTTTCTGTTTGAGTTTTACCAGCAGCTCCTTGCTCATCCACGCAGGTCTCCTGCCCCCTCTGCCTGACTTTCTAATCAAAGGGCTGCACTGCTCCTGAGCATGGAGGAAGTGCTGCTTGAATACTAACCAGCTCTCTTGGGCCCCCCTTCCTTCTAGAGCCCTAGCCCATGGGATTCTCCCGAGGAGGTCTCTGAAGAGGCCAAAGTTGGCCCTCCTGAAGTCCATAGTTGCAAGGCTACTTACAGCCCTGCTTCCTCCTCGTTGGATCCTAAACTCAACCAGCTCATGATCACTGCAGCCGAGGCTACCCGCCACCTTCACATCTCCAAGAAGCCCCTCTCTATTTGTCAGTATGAGGTCCAGCAGCCCACCTCTCCTCATTGCCTTCTCCACAACCTGTGTTAAAAAGTTATTATCAACGCACTGTAGAAACCTCCGGGACTGTTTGCGCCTGGCTGTGTTGTCTTTCCAGTTGATGTCAGGGTGGTTGAAGTCCCCCATGAGAATCAGGGCCTGTGACTGTGAGGCTACTTCCAGCTGTTAGTAGAAGGCCTCATCAGCTTCCTCATCCTGATCAGGTGGCCTGTAGCAAGCGCCTTCCACAGTGTCTCCCATGTTACTCTGCCCTCTAATATTTACCCACAAGCTCTCAACTCACTCATCATCCACCCCCAGGCTGAGCTCTATGCACTCCAGATGCTCTCTCACAACTCCCCCACCTTGCCCTCCCAGCCTGTCCTTCCTAAAGAGCACATAGCCTTCCATGACAGCACTCCAGTCATGTGAGCTATCCCACCATGTCTCTGTAATTCCAATAAGATCATGATGCCGGGGCCGATATTTTTACATAGAGATCACATATTTTGTACACATCGCTCAGATCTCCTCTCAGTTGTCTTTTCTCCTGGCTAAACAGGCCCAGCTCGCTTAGTCTTACCTCATAAGACAGATGCTCCAGTCCCTTAATAATCTCTGTTGCTCGGTGCTGGAACCTCTCTAGAACTTCCACATCCCTCATATTGGGGAGCCCAGAACTACACACACTATTCCAGGTGCGGCCTCCCCAGAGCTGAGTATATTATGGTGTTTTATCTGAAGCAGTCATTTGGGCACATCTGCAAGAAAGCTGTTGCCATGTTCAGGTTTTCAGCATCAAGTAGTTGAAGCCAATGAAAAAGAAATATGCGCCTGAAATTAGTATGCTGAATGTGGTTAGATACCGCTTCTCTGTGAAACTGAAACTAAGGGCTTAAATTTGGTGCTGGTTCTTAGGTTTCCAAGAGCACGGTCATAGCTTTCAGCTTAGAGAAGCCTGAGGGTCTTCTGCCTGAGTTATTTCTTTGTTTTCCCTAAAAAATTTCCAGTATAAAGTTTAATTCTGATAGCAGAGTTGCTCTTTCAAACCTAGGTATGCAGTTTTGCCTCAGTTGGTGCTGAGCATTGGAGCATTGTGTGGATGGTGTTTCTTTTTCTGTAACTAGAACTTTCATCAAATTTATATTTAGAGTAATTTCAAACTTGTACCATTAGATTCCACAGGACATATAGTACTAATGTAGTACAAAAAGAGAAAAAAAAAAAGAGAGAAATAGCTTATAGTATAACCTGAGTATAACCTATAGTAAAGAAAATATATTATTGTACTTTTTTCCTCATCACTTCAAATGAAGAAAAGATTTATTACAGACTTTGTCATGCACATGCATCAATAGCGTCTCTCACACAAATCACTCACAGGCAGCCTGCCAATGGCTTTGTGGAAAGCCCTTCCAAAGAAAAAAGCAATTTTGTAGTGATCCAAGGACCTTGGCAAACATTTCATATAGTGAAGAATAGCTTATTAAACACTGCAAGTTGATATCTTTGATAATAGATGTAGATGAAATAGGAAATTAAATATTATTTAATTAGAACATCTCACTGTGTGCTGGAGGAGTGTGGGAGTGTGTGCATTTATGCATTTGTTTAGCATTCTACAGTTTCACATATTCCTATTTGCTCAGATTCAGATACTTGACAAGCACAAATAATGCCAGACTAAAAGACAAAAAAAAAAAAAAAAAGCCTTTCCATGTTCAATCAGTACCTTTGTATGTCAAATCTACTTTCTAAGTTTCCAAGTGTGTGTTTTAATACACAACAAACCAGTAATCCCTAACATTTTCTAACAAGGCTTCTCTACAGTAAACTTTGACTGAAGATATATATAATTTGGAAGTAATTTGTACTTGTGATTGCAGAGTAAGCTCTGCAGCAATAACGTGGACGCTGAAACGTACTGAATTTGAAAGATCTGTTAAACTTTTTGTCATCCTCATACAGGTATTCTCTAGGTAAGAGTGAAATAGAGATGGATGAACTGCTGGCAAGATGGGTGGCTGGTGCACATCATCAGGTCACAGGTATATAATCTACAGACACCGAGTACAATCACCCAGCAGACAGTAATGGGGAGCATCCTCTATTCAGATGTGTTCACAATGCAATGCAGCCGCACAAAGATCATCCAGATAGACCTGTTATGCCACAAGCTTTGATATGAAAAATATAGCAATTCAGTAGGGAACATGTTTTCAGATCAGATTCTAATCCATATGGAGCAACTTGTTTAGTGTACTGCAGTAGAAAGCATTTTGGGTCCAAGAGATCATAATATGACAAAGTTTTTGATTCTTTGGAAAGAATGGTTGGAGAAAAGAGGATTTCAACCTACAGTATCTTCACAGAAAGCTCAAAAAGTACATTTTCTTCAGATATAAAAACTTTTCCTTTGAAAAAAAACAAAGGGCTGAACTGTAAACTCAGCAAAACAGAGGAACCAAATGACTAAATTACAAAGTCTTCAGTGATAAAACAGAAATAAACATGCTAGGAATGAGAGTTAAAATTACAAAAAATGGTATAGAGTAATAATTTGAGCATGATCAGAAAGACCAAAGGAGGAAATTGGATGCAAAAAACAAAGGATATAGAGGGTAAGAAGAAAAAAAAAAAAAAACATATTTTAAAACCAAGTGAAAAACAAAAGAAGGAGTTTGCAGCTCAGCAAAAATGGAAAGCTGTTGGCAGGTGATGCTGAGACCGTTCAAGTGTGTTCTATCTTTGTCCTTCAGTCTTCACTAAATCAGGCAGCACTCATCTGTCAAGCAGCAAAAACAGTTAACACCACTGACAAGAGATCTAACTAAAACAATGAGAAAAAAGTTAAGGCATATTTAGAAAAGTTACACGTTGGCTCTACTGGAGGAAGACAAAAAAAACAGACTCAGTAAATCAGCTGAAGTAACCATAAATCTGCTTTAATTTCTCTTTCAACAGAGTTCACAAGTTGGGTTAGTACATTTACAGATCATCTTCATGCACACTGGAAGACAGAATTCAAAATGACCTTGAAAGTAGAAATAGGTGTTCTGGAAAAAAAAAAAAAAAAATCAACTCCAGAAGACTAGAAGTCCTGCAACAATAGAAGTAATTATTTACACAACTACAGTTAAACTCCTACTGGGTTTATTAAGATGGAAAAGCTGTCTAAAAAATACATATTAATCTTTCCACATTATTCACCAGTGGTAAGGTTTCAAATGGTGGATTTTTTTTTCTGATCTGTGGCTCAATTATTACAAAAGAATCTACGTAAATCATCAGCAATCTAAAAAGCATGGTCTTAAAGAATTTGAAAAGGATTTGAAAAAGTTGTAATGACAAAATCAGGAAAAAAGTCAAAGGGGTACCAAAACCAGACTTTAAATAGGTAAAAGATGACTGCAGATACAAAAGGTACTAACTGTCCTTAATGAAGCATGGCCTTAAATTGAAGAAAAAAGAAATTTAGAGTAAACATTACAGCACTAAAGCAGATTATCCAAGAGACACAGCAGTATTTCCAGACATCTGTCTGGAATAACACAGGTGTGTTTCCTGCTGTCTGAAGAGGAGTTAGATGACAGATAGATGAGAAAACACTTTAAAGCTGGTTTACATCCTATTTTTCTATAAATTTCTGAATCTGCAATTTAAATCCTTAAAAATTGCCTGTAAGAAAAAGGCATGAAATAGTCTCAATATTTTTTTTTCTTTGAAGTAAATAACAACAAAGTTTTCTAAAATCTGACAATTGGAAAAATTTGTTAAGGAACAGCACTTTTTATCCTCATTGTCTATCAATGGAATATCTCCAATGCTGTCTATGAGGAGGAAAGGAGACAAGATGTGGGAATAACAGTTCTCTCTCTATAAATTTTGCACTTCCCCTTTTCACTTTAGATAGGAAGTGTTAATGCAAGGGAGTTATATTACACCAGTACATACCCACAGAACATATTGTCTAGTCTTGGCCAATCCTGTGTGGCACATAACAGTGTCAAACATAAATATACATTTTAGCAGCCCCTGTAACCCAAATTCATTGGCTTGACCTGCTTTATGGCAGCCTCACTATGAACCAGTGAGACCTCACCACTGGCTTTGGCCATTCACTCACTATCCAGAATAATGAGGTCTGACAACTTTAAACATTGTTATTTACAGAACTCTAAAATAGTAGGAACATAAAATAAATATCATAACCAATGTTATTTCAAGGTGGTGAGCCCCTGCTCAATGTTCTTAATTCCTGCTTGAGGTGGGCCAAGTGACTCTTCTCATATTTTTCATTCTGGAGACTTCAAAGGGAAAGAGTTTGCTGGAGTTGGTCTTTTCTGAACAGTGTGTCTGTATATGCTGTAAAATTGTCATACAGTGTTTATCATCACTTTTCATCAGCCGCAGATAAAGCACCAATGAATCATGGGCAGGAAGATGAAGAATAACACATGTTATGAGTTTCTCCACAATATACATCTATCAACAAATTCCTTGCATGAGTATTAATAGTCAAGGTAGAAACAAAAGTCAAATAAGTCAGCATTCTCAGGTGTGAGCAACTTCACCTGAAAAATGAAGTAAACATTGCCCTCTCCTTGATGTGGTAGGTTCTGTTACTGTATGCTTTCCCATTTTGAATGTAATAACCCCTTGCCCATGACATTGTATACGATCCGTTTTCTGAGTCAATAAACACTCCAAGTCTTCTTTAATGAAATCAATGGGAATATTAGCATTAACTTTACAGGGACAATGATTTCCAGATTGAAAAGATCGGAAAGGTTAGAAAGGTTGTAAAGGTTGGAACGGGTGCCTCTTTTTAAAAATGCTGTCTGTGAAGTACAATATAAATTAATATAAATCAAAATCCACACAGTGACAGGAAAACCTAATTAGGAGTGAAAGACAACATCGTAAGTGATAAGATAGGCCCCTCAAAGCAATATCATAACTTGCATGTGGAGTTACATGTTTTTTTCACAGAATCACAGAATGGTTAAGTTGGAAGGGACCCCTAGAGATCATCTAGTCCAACCCCCTGCTCCAGCAGGGACACCCAGAGCACGGGGCACAGGGTGGCAGCCAGGCGGGGTGGGAAGATCTCCAGAGAAGGAGCCTGCACAGCCTCTCTGGGCAGCCTCTTCCAGGGCTCTGTCACCCTCACAGGAAAGAAGTTCTTCCTCATGCGTAGGAATTTTTGTTTTGATTCTGGCCAAGTAAAGTTACTAACTGAAAATAAGTTAGCGTTCTGAAATAAATGATCTCCAATTCATCCTTTTCTTAAGAAAGATCTGATTAGTTCATCAAAAGAAACATTTCAAGATATACTGGAAGAAATCAGTACAATTGTTTATATATTAAATTGATTGTGGGAGACATTATTATGTAACATCCATTTCTTTTACTAAGCTGAAAAAAAATTCATTGTTTAGAAAAGAGCAAATCAAACACAGGAAACAGACAATTTCCATTTCAACATACTTATTTTGTATGCTATGCATAACACTTAGAATCTTCAAAGCAAATAAAATTATATTTGCCTAAGGAAAGCCACCATTTGCCAGTAAAATATAAAAAGTACTTTAATAATTTGTAGTGAGAAAGCTGTTAGGCCTTGGGCTTGTAGAAAACTAAACTTCCATCTAAGTACAAAGTAACTGCTGTGATTTTTGACCAGAATAAAAGTGAAATGAAATAAGCTACATAACGCTATTAAAAAACATTTTGATATATGGACACAGTCCAAGAGGCACAGCAAACTTACTGGCATATATTCCAAACTCTGACTCATAAAAAGTTGGACAGAGTCATAGCCATTTCTGGCAGAAATAGAGAGCTTTACACTAGAGAAAAAAAATAATGCTGGAGTTGGGGAGAGGAGGTGGAATTTAAGAAGATTACTTCTTAACAGAAAATTAAATACCAAGGATATACTCTGTGTGAGTATGTATATTAATATTTTTCTGCTTACCTCAGCAAAATCCCACTTTGTCATGAATGGCCTCATATAGAAATGTACTATATAACTTGAAAATGGTACAGCTTGTCTTTTGAAAGTAGATCTTTGGTGGGAAAATCCCACGTACACACTTCCTCCCCTTTCTTATACTCCTTTTGAGGTGCACATTGCTTTGTGATCTAATTTCTTCTTTAGAAAATGAAGAAAAGACATTCTAATGGAGAAGAGAAAATAGTCAAATTTCTTTCTCTATGTGACTGTATCAGTCTTCAGCCTGTGACAATCAGCACTACAGATAAATCCTGGATCAGATAAGCTTTACAGAAAAAAAAATAGTAGCACCGAAGAAAAATAATTTCAAGATGAGAGGAGAAGAAGAAACAAATATTTCAGTAAAGGTATTTAATAAAATTAAGATCACTTAATAATGGATGTGCTATCCCTGAACAATAAAGACAAATAAATTTGCTTTGCTCTGTCACAATATAGTGTGTGACTGGTCATGCAGGACTAGAACCAAAAAGGTCTCCTCACTTGTCGTCTTGTAATGAAAGTAACATAGACAAAAACAGAATGAAATTCCTGAAGTGCAGTTTAGACAGAATCCAGGCACATGAACTGAGGAGGCCAGTCCAAAAGATCCTGCCTAATTGGCAAGCACATAGGATTTTTCTGGCCTTGGGCACCCAAAGTCACACAGCTGCTTCAGGAGCAGAAGCAAGTTAGCTAGACTGACCAGGAACATTTTCTGAGGGTGTCATTTTCCAGTAACCACTGGTTTCTAGGACAAGTCATGCCTTTAAGGTTATGTGTGCAGTTTCTGCATGGCTCACAGAAGCTGGTGCTTGCTCTCTGGTTAATTTGAAGTCCCTAAAGCTTTTTGCTGGACCTAAGCCTTGCAGTGTTCGAAGACAATTATGTGTCTAAAAAGATGATCCACAAAAGCATCACACTGACCAAAGAATCATCTAATTTAATCTGGCTTTTTCTTCCTCATCAGAGATACTGCCTGCTATACCGCATTAAAAAAAAAAAAAAATCAAGAACATGCACTTTTAAAATGAAGGTATATGCTCATATAGATCCATGGTTTGGATGATTTCATGCTTTTATGGCTTATTGTGATAACTAGCTGTGGAACAGTCATTTGTCTAGAAAACAGGTCTCAAAAGAGTGACTAGAGAACCTGAAAAGCTGAAAGGAGGAGGGGGACGAAACAGCAACCTCATGTAAGAACCCAGTATCACTTCAAATAGCCGAAGTATAAATAGAGAAAGTACAAACCACTCTTTGTATGGAGAACTCAGTTTTAAGGTTGAATCAAAGAGCAAAAGAAAAGATGCATGCTTAGCATGTTACTCCTGTTCAAAATTTGAATGGGACAATCTTAAATAGAGAAGCATCTTCCTCATTTTGGACCACTTTTTGTATTAATTGAGGGACTTACTTAAAATAAATCAAAGTGAAATTTGGAATGTGCAGCAAAAGTTGCGTCATCAGCTGTAGATTTTTTTCCACTTGATTCAAACTTCTCATTGACTAATATTACCTAATTTTCTGGTGTGTGTGTCCTCTCCTTTATAGGACATTAGTTTTCCGAGTTATCTTCAGATGACCTGATATGGGAATCCAAGTATTATATAGATCTGAGTATATATCTGTGTAGATCATTGTTTACGAATGATACTGGTAGCGTTTAGTAAAACATTGAAAAGGGAAAATTACATGTGAGGCATAGTTCGAACACTCAATGAAGAAAGGGGGTATAGTTCTTTCTGGTCTTTCTCAGTATACAAACGGCAGAGTGAAAAACAAAAAGTCTGGTGAAAGGCAGAAAAAAAAAATATTTAGGAGGCAATAGAGGTAATGAGACATACTGTCCAGAGGGATAGGAAGCAAAAATTACTAGGTGTGTCAAGACGGCTGGATGATTCTTGTCTAGTGTGGAACGTGGTTGGACCTCAGAGAATTGTACATGGGCCTCTGGGATGTCTGCAAAAGGATGCACACACCCAAGTAAGTGAGGAAGCATTTAGGGAACAGTGACAGCAAATGTTCAGTAACATTCTGCTCTGCTTCTCAAATGAATGCTTCTGGCCTGAACCAAGCATTTTTTCTATATAATGTTCTCAAGATGGAATTCCCTTTAAAAACTCACGCTATGATAAACCCTTTAGGCATTGCATGCAGATGTAGAGTTGTGTTTGTTTGTTCTGCAAGCAGAAGAAATTCAAATAATTTCTTAAATATGTTCAGAATTAAATATATATTTAGGCTATAGAAATTGGAAAGTAAAACATTCCTTCAGAAGGACCAGATTTTGAAATAACTTTCCAGCTTTACCTCAGTTGTTAGTCATGCAAAACCCACTCTGACTACAGATTTTCCTTAAAGTGTTCTCTTTGCTCAGTTTAGTCATGACCAAGGACACACACAACCGAACAGAACATACCAAAAATTAGCATTTAAATACAAAGACCTTTGATGTTCACACAAAAGTGGCTAATTCTGTAGACTGTAAAGCAGAACGTTCCACTGTAAGACATTTAGCCTGAACTTCGGCCGGATGTTACCCAGAAGCTACTCAATCAAGTCCACGACTTTCTGGAAGCTACAGCTGGGATAAAGTAAACATGCACAACACAACTAAGAACACTTTATAAACTACATGTTAATGTGAGGAAAATTTAATCTTGTCCAGTGTCTTGTCTGTTAAATCCTTGGAGAAGACATACAGTGACCACCTGAGCAAGGCAGCCCCAAAGCTGAATGCTTCTGCTTGTATCTGCGCTACAAGATGATGCCACAACAATTAAATCCCAATGCAATTAAATGCAATTAAATCTCAAAAGGGATCCCAAAACTGACAACCAGGCCCCTTGATTTACTGGGCCACTTTGAGCTAATATACTGTAGTAAATTCAAAGGCAAATCACTCTCTGTAATATATTGCCGGTTCCATTAAATAGTAGTATAGCTGCAGATGCCCATGATGAACCCAATGACACCCATTAGTCTATCATATTTCTTTCCTGCCTTTCCTCTCTCCTTTGGCAAACCAGGTTTTGCCAAAATGTAGTGTATATCGCTCATACTAAGTTCATTCAAAGTAGTAAGTTAATAATACAGTTAAAATCAGAACAGTTTCAAACAGTATATGTTATCTGCACTGCAGGTCTCCTCTCCGTTACAGAGTAAAATTCTGCGATCTTACCAGTAACAGTTTTCTATAGCAGACTGTTGGGTACCACAGCTGTGCAAATAGGGACAGTGCTCTCATCTGGCTTGCAGATTTCTAGCTTTCTGAAAAGTTTATCCTTAAGATTGAGTGACTGAAATTTCCTGCACAGCATGGGCTGCCTAGGTAATTTGTGTAGTTTCATATCCATTCTAATTGATTTTCACAAGGCTCAAGGCTCAGAGAGACTATAATCCTTCACAGGATCATCAGCAGTTCTAGCTCCATATCACGAGACACAGATAGGAAGATAAATGACTGGAGCTAGAACTGCTGATTGATTGATATTTTCCTAGGAACTCTGTCCTCAGCTGAAAGGCTGGACAAATCATATCACGAGACACAGATAGGAAGCTAAATGACTGATTTGTCCAGCCTTTCAGCTGAGGACAGAGTTCCTAGGAAAATATCAATCATGTCAGCCCCAGACTTCCACCTCTTTTTCTGGGTTTTATTGTCATCTGTTATTTCCAAAGCCAGTATTGGTGTTTCATGAAGTCTTTCCTGCTGCCCATATTTTTCTTCTGGCAAAAGTCTGGTATATTTGCGAATGTTATTTTTATGCTCTATACTTAGTCTCATTACATCTCTGAGAGATATCTTTCCTCTCTATTACAGAAGTCTTTTCTAAAGCAATTTCCCTTGGACTGCAAGCATAATGTTCAATGTTTGTTTCATATTCTATTCTGTTTTGAACCCTCTCACATAATAGCATTTCATTCTCTGAGATGTGTTTCTATGAGAAGTTGTTCTAAAAATCGGATGCCTCTAATATTAGCACGAAATAGTCTCCTATTATTGCTTCTTTTCCTATTCCATGTTTGTAATATTAACAGCTATTAATATATTTCTTTATTCTACTTTTGGCATTTTTTTCTTAACTTCAGTCCTGTTATCTACAGATACTTCATGGTTATGGAACAGAAATTAAGAGTCCTCAGACTGGATCCAAAAATGGAAAATGGTGTTTCTGGTTAGCATGACTTCATTAACCATGGTAGCTGTCCATCTCTGAGACCTTAGCCTATTTCAAAAACAAATAATGTGATTTGGGTTAATCCTTCATCACCACCTAATTTTGTTTGAATACATTTGATTCAGGTAGCTTTGTTGCTCTAGCAACAAACCAGCAGTAACTTGATCATAGGTTAGAGCCCTTTTGGTTACACACTTTTTTCCCTCATGGGTGGAGGCTGGAACATGAGGAGTAGCACCAAAGTATCACCCAGGGCATGCAGCAGGATATTCACCTGAGAGTCCTATGCTCTCTTTATCAAACCAGTGGCCACCAGGCCACCAGGACAGTCACCTAGAGGAAGAGGTACACTGGATGAGGTGAAGGTCCATATAGTGCAGTGTCTGGTTTCTTAGAGGAGTCAGTGCCGGAAAAGCTACAAGCAACAAGATAAGCAGACATGTGTCCTGATTTACCCTACAAACATCCAGAAATCAGCAATTTAGGGATCTCCTGAGAAAGAAGTGGCACTCACATTCAATAAGATAAATATTTTTTTCATAAATTTTCTGAAGTCCCACATTTTCATTGCCTCTTGTGTGAAAACGTATTTCCTTTGCTAGAAACCTGCTGAATGACATGTGTGTGTGTGCGCTCTATGGCAGCAAACAGTTCTTGCTAATTTATTTTATCTAGATCATGAATAATTTGTGAGCTCCATCACATTCTCCTCCTACCTCTGCCCATTAAGATGTATAACTCTTAAGCAGAAAAGGCCTAGGAAAGACCTTTTTCTAGGCCTAGTGTTAATCAGGATGCCTCTAAACTCTCTTCTTTGTGCTACCTGAGTCTCTGTTCAGCTGAGGAAGAGCCATATCTCCTTTCTAAAATACTTTCCTAGATATTCGAGTTTATATTACTAGCATTTATGTTCTCAGTGGTCACTTTATTTTTTCTATTTCTTTTCAGAAAAAAGACTCACCTATTTCCAAAACCAGATGTTTTTGCAGAATTAACAAAATGAGAGGAGACTTAAATTTCCTGTCATGAAGTACCTCTCATTTACAGTCTATGGCATGAAACAAACCCAGCACCTCTCAGGAAAAGGTGCATAATTTTTATATTTAATCCACAAGCCTTCTTTTAAAGAACTATTTAAAGAACTCTTGCTATTTCCACATTAGGTGAAAAGGCAGTTCTTACTCTTCAGATGTGCAGTGTTCTAGTTTTGCAAGAGAGAGTAAAATATTTGGAAGAATTTATTAAATGCATGCTGGCAGAAACTACCTAAATGCTTTGATTGTGTAATTGCATTCCAAGCCTGATCCACCCTAAAGCCTCATCTTTTTGATGAGTCACCTTGATGTTGAAGACAGATATGCTTTGCAATGTATTTGCACTCATCTTCTTTCCATTGAAAATACATTGTTTTTTTCTGAAATAGTCCCAGGTGAACTATTCTGTGCTTAGAATTTTATGTCTGACCAGATAGATTAAGGATGTATCCCCAGGTCGTGGAGGAAGAAACATTTTTATTAAAATTTTTAACCAAAAACGTTGCTTTAATTAGGTGCATACACCAATACAAAATTTTAGGCATGCCTGTGGCAAACTTTCAGTGTCATTTTATGTATATATAGATGAAATCAAAGGGTGTTTTAATCAACAGAGCTTAAAATAATGTGCTCTCTATTATTTAACTGATTCCCCAGAAAGCAGAAATAAAAAGTCAAGAGTTTAGCAAATGCCTATAAAGTAAAATTTAGACTTTTCTTAATATAGACTAAATTCACAAATCTACTCTCTTATTCAGTAATAAAAACACATTCAATTGGTATTTATTAATCTATGCATAACCTTGGGTCATGACAAACTTCTAGAATGAATATCATTCTATTCAAACTAATACTCTTTATGTTTGAAACCAGTATTTTTAAAGTTATGATTATCATGTTATTTGACCCTTTTCATAAGCAATTCTGCACATTTTTGATCCATTACTTCCTGCATCAAGCAGAATCTGTGACTGAATGACAGTCACAGCTCCTTTCAGGCAGTGGATTTCAAACTGGTGTTTGGTTATTCATGAGAGTCATGTAAAAGGAAATCAAGATCTATTTTCATTAGGCTTAAATTTGGTATATGAGCGTCCAATTTAAAAACTTTTAGAATGCAGTATTTTCTTCCTTAACAGCTTTTGTACATAAATATCCTGCAGCAATTTGTTAGTCTTTTGTAAATCTGTCACATCTCCACACATGATGTGAGGCAAGCTGATGAATAATCAATATTGTCTGAAAAGATTTTTGTTTTTTGTTTCCTTCTCCTGTGACCCATAAAGCATTTACAAAACACTTACATTACAGACCCCGAGATTTATAGTTAGTTGCTCAATTTCCCCATGAAGGATATTATCCCATAAACACTGCATCTAATCAGTCACTTGCTTGGACTCTTGTTGCCAGAAATGTGCTTGTCAATTAAAGTCTTTTCTACTCATTCTAATGTTGCTGGATTTCTTTTAACAGTATGTGGAGTCTGCGTCCCGTTAAAATACTTTCCACCAGTTAAAATATATTTATGTGACACAATTGCCTATGTCTTTATTTTACTTTCCATAATCATATGGTTTCCATGCACACAAATGAAATACTAGCTGTTCTATAGTAACAGCTAGCTACAACTACCCACAGCTAGCTCAAGTGCATGCCACTTAGCTAGTCAGTTTGAAATATGAATATTGACTAGATGGTAAAGTTTGCTGAGGCATTAATTCTTTAATCATCAGAGTTTATCCAAAAACCTAAACTGTATTCACTTGCCCATCTTTCAATGACATGGTCACAGCTGGACTGCTGCCTTCTTCTCTCTCTGTTTTAGCATTCATCTCACTTTAAATAAGAGGCAAACACATAGCAACCACTTCACTTAACCTTCCCTCTAAAGAAATATTTCTGTAAAGCTGGATTATTTCCAATCTTATGCAATTTGAACTCACCTGAGCAGGAAATGTAATTCATTCACTCTCTAGACATTGAATATGCAAGTCTCATCCAAGCTTCTACTCCATGACTTCACATTGATTCTCAATAAAGGCCTATCTCTGTGGGTAAGAAATAAGTCAAAAAAGAAGTCTTCATTTGTGATTTATCTTTAATTTTTGTAAAACCATATAACAAATATAAGCTACAAAATGTTACCTAGAATTCCAGTTCAAACATTCTTCAGACCCTGGGATTGCAGAGTCTTAGTTTATGTCCATATTTTATGAAAGTTAGTGGAGGCAGTATGAGCTTACCCCAAGTGTACTTATTCAATTAAGTGAGATGAAGTATCAAATAAATGCATGCACATTCATTTCAATTCTTTACACTGTTCATACCCACTTTTACAGAACTGATCTTAAGAGATAATCTAATGACATGATGAACTCATACACAAATACACATTAAAGACCTCACTAACAAAAGCAGTAAGACTTTGTTTTGCTGTTGACTTTTACAGAATCACAGAATGGTTGAGGTTGGAAGGGACCTCTAGAGATCATCTAGTCCAACCCCCTGCTCAAGCAGGGACACCCAGAGCACGTGACACAGGGTCGCATCCAGGTGGATTTTGAAGATCTCCAGAGAAGGAGACTCCACGACCACTCTTGGCAGCCTTTTCTAGTGCTCTGACACCCTCCTCACAGGAAAGAAGTTCTTCCTCACAGGGAGATGGAACTTCCTGTCTTTCAGCTTGCACCCATTACCTCTTGTGCTATCATTGGAAACCACCGAGAAGAGTTTGGCCCCATCCTCCTTACATTCACCCCTCAGGTACTTATATATATTGATCAGATCTCCTCTCAATCTTCTCTTCTCCAGGCTAAACAGGCCCAGCTCGCTTAGTCTTTCCTCATACAATAGATGCTCCAGACCCTTGATCATCTTTGTCGCTCTACACTGGACCCTCTCTGGAAGCTCCACATCCCTCTTGTACTGAGGGAGCCCAGAACTGCCCCCAATACTCCAGGTGCGGCCTCACCAGAGCTGAGCAGAGGGGCAGGATACCCTCCCTCGCCCTGCTGGCAACACTCCTCCTGCTGCAGGCCAGGAGCCCCTTGGCCTTCTTGGCCACGAGGGCCATTGCTGCTTCATGGGTAACTTGTTGTCAACCAGGACTCCCAAATCCCTATCCATGGAGCTGCCTTCCAGCAGGTCAACACCTACTTTGTACAGGTGCCTGGGGTTATTCCTCTCTAGGTGCAGGACCCTGCACTTGTCCTTCCTGAACCTCATGGGGTTCCTCTCTGCCCAACTCTCCAACCTCTCTAGGTCCCTCTGGATGGCAGCACAGTCCTCTGGGGTGTCAGCCACTCCACCCAGTTTTGTGTGATCTGCAAACTTATCCAGAGTGCACTCTGTGCTCTCATACAAGTCACTGATGAACAAATTGAACAGCACTGGGCCCAGGCCTCCAACCTGCGGGGCACAACTGGCCACAGGCCTCCAAATAGACTCGGCCCCATTTATCACTGTGGTAGAAAGGGAGACTGCGACACCAGTTGGTCATCAGCAGGACTCATTTTATTAGTCACTTAGCTCTTCATTTATACACTTCTTAATTAGGTTCATGCATATTACAAAACCTAAGCTCATGATTGGTTATTTACTGTCTAC
>VZSV01000300.1:0-25470 GCA_013398735.1 Nothocercus julius
CACCAGTCACATTCCTTCTAGGAGAACTTTGGCCTAAGACACAACAGTAGTCTTCCTGGCCCCACCGAAATTTGTCTAAGGTTCGGCGTAAGGTTAAGAGTAGAGTTAGGAGCTGTATTTCAGGGAGGACAGAGATAACAGTTCATGTACCTTATAGAATTTCTAAGTTGTCGTAATGCATTCGAGCCTACATTTATTTATAAAGGGAATTCAGTATGGTTAGAAAAGTGCTCCACCTAATCACCTGTTTTAGCCCAGTAAAATCAAGCATTCTTAAAATGCCTTTCTTTTCTAGGAAGAAATGCTATCATGGGTCTTAGAGAGATTCTATAAATATAGTGACTTTTCAAAGATGGTAAAAAGGTTATGGTCCTGTGAATTTTTCTGAAAGCATGTCAGAGCTGCAAAACTAGTAAACTATAAATATTTTTATTTATATAACAATAGTATAAATATGTACAATGAAAGAGTATCCCGGATACTGCAGCGATTTGCAGATATTCTGCAAGTGGTTGCATAGGTCCAGAATCTTTTGTGTGTTCAGACAGGTTCAAATATGGTAGGACTGTGAAGACTTTATTATACAAGAATTGGCTTTACAGCTCCTTGACATCACTAATTCATTATAAAGCCAGTGTTATTCACAGGAGGAATAGCACACCACAGAGTATTTCCATAGACTTCCTCAATATTCTTTTTTTCTTGGCATCACTGATGGGGCTAAAACTGGTTCTGATACAACTCCCTCTCTTTTATGTGGAGAAACACTTTTCACCTGCCTCTCTACCATAAGACACAACACTAACATCTCCCTTCTCTCCCAACGTTACTGTATTAATAAGTTGTTCTAAAAAACTTTCATCAAATCCCTGTTTCTTCAATTATTCATATGCTAAATAGACAAGGCAACTGCTACTTCTTTTCTCTGTGTATGTAAACTTGGAGAAATAATAGTAATCACATTGTTAAATTGCTTAGTAACCATAGGCAAAAAATACTAATAAGACATAACTTTGATGTGAAAAGGTTTCAGAGGGGTTAGTATCACCTGTCTAGTGCTATTGAGACTTCCTGCAGAGAACTTAACTGCAAACCGGCAGCTGACTCAAAACACTGCAATTTTTAACAGCTCAAAAAAAATATAAATGTATCAGTGCCTGGTCAAATAGACTTCCACATGTTGATTTATCACAATCTTTCAACATTAGCCTACTACCAACTTGTATAAATCAATCCAGACTGAAAAGAACCCCTGTGTGCCACTTCATAATGAATTCATGGTACTCCATCTTACCAGTTGCAGAGTGATACTGGAAAGTAATTTTGAACGGTGTCAATTAGACAAAGGTAATTTCTAGGGGTCAGATTTGCATTAGCATCAATATGCACAAAACTCAAGTAAATGCACTTTTCTAGGGAGCTTTGGAAGAAAAGAATGGAAAAAGTAATCTCAACAAGCTATCAAGAAGTCAGTGTACCAACTCTATGGCTTGTGTTTCCGTTCATTAGCCAAGGAGGAACTGTGGTTTCACTGTACCTCTTGAGTTGAAGCTTTGGCCAGCATAGATGAAGGCTTCCTTGGCCATTTTTTTCTGCATGCTGCACAGTTTGAAGTGTAATGGAGCAGTACACATGAGGTAGCAAAGATATGAAACCTGTGTATGTTTTCTTAGCTTCACCATCTAAGTGTAGGAGACTTAGGCTGGCAGTACTCAGAATATGAAACAAGACATAACCCTAAATCAGTCAACCTTTTCCATTCTGACAAACATTAGTCAAAATTTACATGAAACTTTACCTGCAACCACTGCGACTGGTCATTGTGGCCAGAGGTCCAGGCATTAACTTTGCCTTGCTTGTCAAGCCGGGCTTTCCTAGGTTCCCAAGTGAACATGTCCATGTTGAGAGTTCGGAAAACACTGGAGGCAGTAATTTGATAGTCCTGTATATATCCTGATTTCATGCCTAGGGGTTCCGAGCAACCTAGAGGAGCAAAATAAGACCTGTGATACCACTTACTTATCTCTGTGTTTTAGGTTTTCCTATATGGGAAAGAAATGTAGCAATTCTCAAAGAACGGATTTTAATCACAGATATTGTTGCGAGACACAGCAAACAAATCAATAATTGACAATTCAAAACACTTTATATGACCACCACTATGGCAGAATTGAAAACATCATAGAGAATATGAAGCATTTTAACCTAGCATAAAATTGTGAAGAGAACAAACAGAAAAGGTGACTCTCATCTCTTCTTACCTCTCTTTTCTCTTCCTAACTTGTCACTGTTTCCTTTATATAGCTCGATTTTAATCACACTTTTATGTCATGTCACATTATCCACGTGTGTTTATGCATTGAGCAAGCATTAATTTTTCTTCATGCCACTAAGTAAGCAAAAAGTTAACAAGCACTGAACTCTTACACATTTGAATTACCTGACACCCAGCGAAAAATCAAAGACCCAAAATCTACTGACAGAGTGGAAGACTACAAAACAATGAGTATGAAGCAGGGAAAAATAGCAAAATTGCTTAGGAGAATTAAAGTGTTAAAAGTTTACTTGTTTAAACCGGGTGGAGGTCCCACACTGAGTTATTTTGACTGTAGCCAAAACAGACTTAGGACTTTACCTTCTCTGCTAGGTGTCCTTAGAAAAAGAGAAACAATATCAAGTTAATAACTGATTCTATGTTCCTATACTGTATACTGCAAATCAGGAGGCAGAGGGAACAGAGAAGATACATTTGGACCCATAAAAGAAGGGAAGCAAGCTGACAGCAGGAGAAACACTCTTTAACACTCCTTATGGGATAGATGAGTGGACAGTTAGGTGGATTAGGAATTGGCTTGATGGCAGAGCTCGGAGGGTGGTGATCAGTGGCACAGAGTCTAGCTGGAGGCCTGTGGTTAGCAGTGTCCCCCAGGGGTCAAGTCCTCAGTCCAGTCCTGTTCAATTTATTCTTTAACAACCTGGATGAAGGGATGGAATGTTCCCTCAGCAAGTTTGCTGATAATACCAAACTCAGAGGAGTAGCTGTTAGCCCAGAGGGCTGCGCTGGCATCCAGATGGACCTGGACAGACTGGATAGCTGGGCAGTGAGAAATCTTATGAAATTCAACAAAGACAAGTGCAAGGTCCTGCACTTGGGGAAAAATAACCCCAGCCACCAGTACGGGCTGGGGACTGACCTTCTGGAGAGCAGCACTGCAGAGAGGGACCTGGGCGTCATGGTGGATGACAAGTTGACCATGAGGCAACAGTGTGCCCTCGTGGCCAAGAAGGCCAATGGGATCCTGGGGTGCATTAGGAAGAGCATCTCCAGCAGGTCGAGGGAGGTGATCCTGCCCTCCTGGTCACACCTGGAGTATTGTGTCCAGTTCTGGGCTCCCTAGTTCAAGAGGGATGTGGAGCTGCTGAAGAGAGTCCAGCGCAGGGCTACAAGGATGATCAGGGGTCTGGAACATCTGCCCTATGAGGAAAGGCTGAGAGAGCTGGGCCTGTTCAGCCTGGAGAAGAGAAGGCTGAGAGGAGACCTGAGCAGTGTCTAACAGTACCTCAAGGGAGGCAGCAAGGAGGATGGTGCCTCTTCTCAGTGGTGGCTGCTGATAGGACTAGAGGAAACAGCCAGAAATGGAAGCACCAAAAGTTCCACAGGAATTTAAGGAAAAATTTCTTGACAGTGAGGATGACAGAGCACTGGAACAGGCTGCCCAGAGACATTGTGGAGTCTCCTTCTCTGGAGATCTTCAGAAGCCGCTTGGACGCAGTCCTGAGCCACATGCTGTAGGTGACACTGCGTGTGCAGAGGGGTTGGACTAGATGATCTCTAGAGGTCCCTAGAGGTCCCTTCCAACCTTAAGCATTCTATGATTCTATGAACAATAGCACACTAACAGCAGTATTGGAAGACAGGAAACACAGATGAGCTGTTTAGTTAAGATAAAAAGAATAAGAATACAAGTCATGCAGCTGAGGGCAAGTGGGCTGCTAAGAGGTCAGAAAGGGTGAATGTAGGACTGGATGGAATAATGGCGGATGTGTGTTTGAGGAAAAGGTGGAAGATGTGAGGGAATATAAAAGTAAGTGTTTTCTTATTTCCTACCTGTCTCAGCTGACAAAAATCTGTATAAGCCTAGTTGTGTCAAAGTTTGCCTTTTACAAATTTGGTGGCCCTAATTAGTTCACTCGAATCACTCCACTTGCAAATAATATTTTAATATACTCTAATTCATTGAGTCTGAATGCACTCGGGATTTAACATACATTGTTTTGCAAGAGGTGTGCCATCCTCTAACGCCTGCTAAAGCACAGAAACTTGACTTTATATATCTTTGCGAAAACAGAGGTTTTCTGCCTGACACTCTCCACTCAAGCTGCTGAGCTGATTTCCTTATAGATAGTCATCTGCTGTGTCACCAGCTGTGTTTCTTAAAGCATACTTGTAAGTCATGAAAGCTTTACTGCTGTGACACGACCTTGCTCAGCTTGTATCTCTTGATAGAACCAAAGCACACTGTGATCACTTAAAATACCCGAAGTCTTTGTTTTGTTTTTCTCTACTTGAGCTACATACAGAAGCTGGTGCTCTTTTTCTTAAAAAATTGTTATCTCTATAGCATCCTACCCACATTTAAAGATGTGATTCTTACTTGTTATCTGTGGAAATGTGGAAATATTATTAGCAAGGACCTTCTGGCCAGATTCTACTTCGAGTTTCTTCAGTTTAACCCACAGAATTAAGGGAAAATATTATGGACTCAAATCAGAGGAGAAAAGACCATGCCCTTCAAGTGCAGGAACAATATCAGGAATAAATAAATATTCCAGACAAAGGTGACAACAATATGCTCTTTAGTATATTAACATTTTTACTTAAACTTTGAAATACTACAATGTTTTATATTCAATTTAAGCATAAACAGATAAATTTTTGCAAAACATTTCAGAACTGATTCTTAATGCACGAAAGGATATTTTAACAGTCCTGCCTATAAAAAGTCACCAAGTTTAAAACAACAGTAATTTTTTTTTTTTTTAGAGAGAGAATAGGAGAGAGCAATTGAGAGAGTTAACTACAGTTAGAAAGGGATTTTAACTATTATTCACTTCCCAAGTATCACTTATAGATCACAAGGCCTGTCAGCAAGAATGTTTCATCTGAAGAATCGGGAGGTTTCTGCCACAGAAACATTGTTTGTCAAAACTGTTTTCCAGCAGTGGTCCATTCTCTCTAAGAGAAGGAACCCATTCTATCTCTTCCAGACAACAAATGGGTGTGCTGTTGCATGTGTGCAAATTTAGCTCCCAGTGATGCAGTTCTACACTAGTTCTCTGTCCACAGCCCTAGAGTAAAACAAAAGAAAGAAGACAGTTGTCAAAAGAAGCAGGGAAGGTGAGAAACACCAGTGAGAACCAGAAAAGGCTGCTCTTGGGCACCCAGGTGACAGAATAACATCTAAGAGCTATATCAAAGACAACAACAAAAGATCACAAATCCCAGCCCCTAATCCATGCAATAATAGAAGATAATGACTCCTCCTTTTGACAGGTGAGCTCTCACCCTGAGCACATAGAACAGAATGAGCCTCAGTACAGGGCACTATATCAGGAGTACACGGCACTATATCATTACTTTCCTAATCCTGCTGACTGATTCCTGATACAAGCCAGGAGGCTGTTGGCCTTCTTGGTCACCTAGGCACTGCTGCCTCATGTTCAGCCGGCTGTTGACCAGAACCCGCAGGGCATTTTCTGCCACACAGCTCTCCAGCCACTCTGCCCCAGGCCTGTAGTGCTGCGTGGGGTTGTTGTGACCAAAGTGCAGGACCCAGCACTTGGCCTTGTTGAACCTCATACAGCTGGTCTCAGCCCACAGAGCCAGCCTGTCCACATCCCTCTGCAGAACTTTCCTACCCTTCCAGCAGATCTACTCTTCCTCCCAGCTTGGTGTCATCTGCAAACTTGCTGAGGGTGCACTCAATCCCCTCATCCAGATCATTGATAAAGATATTAAAGACCACCAGCCCCAACACTAACCCCTGGGGAACACTGCTTATGATCTGTGGCCAGCTGGATTTAACTCCATTCACCACCACTCTCTGGGCCTGGCCATCCAGCTGGTTCTTCATCCAGCAAAGAGTCCACCTATGTAAGCCATGAGCTGCCAGCTTCTGCAGGAAATGCAGTGGGAGATGGTGTCAAAGGCCTTACTAAAGTCTAAGTACACTGCATCCACAGCCTTTCCCTCATTGACCAGTTGGGTCACCTGGTCATAGAAGGAGATCAGGTTGGTCAGGCAGGACCTGCCTTTCATGAACCCATGTTGGCTGGGCCTGATCCCCTGGTTGTCGTACACATGCTGTGTGATTGCCCTCAAGATGATGTGCTCCATAACTTTCCCCGATACTGAGGTCAGGCTGATAGGCCTATAGTTCCCCAAATCCTCCATCCGACCCTTCTTGTGGACAGTTGTCTCACTGGCAAGTCTCCAGTCATTTGGGACCTCCTCAGTTGACCAGCACCATTGCTTGGCTCCTCCAGAACCCTCGGGTGGATGCCATCTGGCCTCATAAACTTACTAGTGCCGAAGTGGAGTAGCAGGTCACTGACTTTCCTCCTGAATTATGGAGGGTTTATTCTGCTCATCACAGGTGTCTTGCAGCTCAGGGGAGCAAAACCTTGAGAATAACTGCGTTGGGTATTAAAGACTGAGGCAAAGAAAGCATTAAGTACCTCAGCCTTATCCTCATCCTTGATGATAATGCTCCTCACCACCAATAAAGGATGGAGATTCTCCTTGGCCCTCCTCCTCTTGTTAATGTATTTGTAGAAACATTTTTGTTGTCTTTTACAATGGTGAACAGATTGAGTTCCAGGTGAGCTTTCGTCTTTCTAATTTCCTCTCTACATATCCTAGCAGTGTCCTTGTAGTCTTCTTCAGTCGCCTGCTCCTTCTTCCAAAGGTGATAAACTCTTTTTTCCCTGAGTCTCAGTGATATTTCCCTATTCAGCTGCACCAGTCTTCTTCCCCAATGGCTTGTCTTTTGGCACGTGGGGATGGCCTGCTCCTATGCCTTTAAGATTTCCAACTTGAGAAATGTCTAGCTTTCTTGGACCCCCCTGCTCTTCAGGACTGCCTCCCAAGGAACTCACAGACTCACAGGTTGTTTGAGGTTGAAAGAGACCTCTAGAGATCACCTAGTCCAATCCCCCTGCTGAAGCAGGGACACCTAGAGCATGTGGTACAGGGTCACATCCAGGTGGGTTTGGAAGATCTCCAGAGAAGGAGACTCCACAACCTCTCTGGGTACCCTGCTCCAGGGCTCTGGCACCCTCATAGGAAAGAATTCCTTCCTCACATGGAGATGGAACTTTCTCTCCCAGTCAATGTCCTAAACAGTCTAAAGTCTGCCCTGCAGAAGCCCAAAGGTAGTAGTTTTGTTGATGCCCCTCCTAACTTCACCAAGAATTGAAAACTCTTTAATTTCATGGTCACTATAAATGCAGAAGTTACAAAGACTTATGGCTTATGAGATTGTATAAATAGATGCTATAGTTACCTATAAGCTTGGAGGGAGGAACAGTTTCAAGAAAACAAGAGGTCAAAGAGAATAAAAGTAAGTGCTGAGAAGGCACATGTGAACATACCCTGAGGAATAAAAAGCTCTGGGGATTACCATACCTCTGCAAGAACTGAAAAACTCAGAATACCAAGAATCTGCCAAATTTGTATAAGACTACTAAAAAGGAAAGGAATTTACAAAACAGAGATGTGCAAAGCACAAGTAAGGCAGGAGTACAAGGTCGTGAGATTTAGTAAATGTGTATTGTACTGACGGTTGCTTTCATAAGCACTGAAAATGCTTTTCAAAAAGTCTGATTATGGGTCCTAGTCAGTTAAAATATTAATGAATCTATAGCTGACCATATGCTGAACATACTGTCAAACTGCTGAACCCTAAGAAAGATTTCATTTTTAGGATGAGCATCCTGCAACACAGTCTCCTTCCCTTCAGTAGTGTTTCTCTTCTCTAGCTCCATTATTTGTTAGAGAAACCAGATCCTTTTCAGACTAAAACAGATCATCTGGAATAAGACTGCATTAGACTGTCTTTATTATACTCATTTTCCAGTAGACACTGAAATTGTTTTGCTGAACCTTGGCTGCCTGCAGTTCTAAGAAATGATGACCTTGAAATTGTTAGGAGACCACCGAAATGAATTTACCTCAGTAGTTTTCATAGTTCTTTGGGCAAAACACTTCTTAGTCATTCTCGTAAGGGCTTTAAATCGTGGTTCCAGAAATGGAAGACATTAAAAAAAAAAAAAAAAATCTAAGACTAAAGCATCTTGACAGGATTTTCTATTTACTCTCAAAGCTATCTGTATTGTAAAAGGGCTACTCTGAAATTAATGTATTAACTTTTCATTTCTGAATCTGGTTTTGATACCAATAGGGGACTAAAAATTATTTAACTCCTACTGTTTTGATACATAATTCGTAAACTGGATGACTACTGTTTGTACAGTAAGCATGTAGCCACAAAAATTTTTTTTCTAAATGAATCTGTGGAACACTCCCACTGGTAAAGGTTGATCCCTTGCAAAAGATTTTTAAAAATTAACATGCATGACTGGATTTGCAAAGGGACATGTTTCTTGCAGAGAGTGGCTAACAGGTCAGGCTTTACATTTATGAACTATAGTATCTGCTACTCTAAACCTTAAGAGGGTTTATATTGGCTCTACTTTTTTCACTTTTTCTACAAGACACAATCAAGACACAAAACAAATGCAAAACTAAATCTTTTCTAAAGCAACTCAGTAAAATATATCTTATTTCAGTCCAGAGAAAATACTCTTGTACCTCCAAAAATGCTGTGCAGCACATCATTCATCATCAGTGTGATCACCCAGCAGTCATGAGAAATGACTCAGATTGACTGTGGTCCCTGCTTCTGCTCAGAACTGCACAGCAGACTCTGGGCAAACAGCTTCAGTTCTCAGCAATCATTTCTCTTCCTATACTTTGTGTTGGATGTACTGAATGTAACTGCAAGATAGAGACTGTCTCAATGTCTCTTCAGTATATAACAGAATAGCTCCTAATATCTGATGACACTTATTCAAGCTGACTGTAAGTTACTTTTTGTAGATCACAAAGTTCGAGGCCAATGCACACAAAAGATTTACTAAGGCTGCTACTATGTTACCCTACTAATACTATTACAACCACCACCGCTGTACCATAAAGAACTATTGTTGTTTATATCATTTACATAAAAAGAAACAATAAGTATCTGGATAAACTCAGGGATGCCAACTGCATTTTGGCATGAATAAATTGGATCTGTTCTAAACCACTAGCACAAAAATATGTTGTTTGTTTGTTGATTTCTGAGACATGGCAATTGCCACAAAACTCACCTGATAATTCACAGCCAAGAAGTTCCATTCTCAAAGTACAGTGCCTTCTGCAAACCTGAGGATACAGCCGTATGTACTGTGACTTTATTGGTGGTGTGAAGGAGTTGGCATAAGGAGTGTTGTTGTCTATATTTCCACGGAATACCTATGTTAAAAAGACATATTCATAAAAATATACTAAAAGAATTAGATGTTCATTTCATTTTGATGCCTCAAACATATTTGCTTTGCTCTTCTAACTTTCCCTTCTTGGTTCTCTGTGATTTTTTTTCACAAAGAGAGGCTTTCTTTTTCCACTTCCTGTGCCCATCAACCAAGATTTTAAAGAAGGCGTAACTGCTTTTGGCTTATACATGCATGTGTTTGTTACCCCTGGTGAAACTGCCTTTGACTTGTCAGTCCTAGAAGCTGGAAATTCTAACGCACTAAATTATGGTTGGGTTTTGTTTGTTTGTTTGTTTGTTTTTTTCTCAAATTAATGTTTTAAATAGTTCCTGCTCAATCTAACCTGCAATTATTTACATTGACATTTATTTTTACCCTCTACTTCAACAAACTGCTCTGGTTACCACTGAATTCTACTGGAACCTTTCCATTGATCTCGGTGGGAGTTGAATTAAATCTACAAACATTCTTGTATTCTCTCCTCACTCTAGATATGCTTATATTTTGGTTTCTTCCCTCATTATATACCTTTTCACAACGCATTTCAACTTCCTGCCTGCATAAGAGGAACTATGTCGAATGCTGGTAAGTGTCTTGTCTATTTTAACTTTCACAGTAAAGCGATTCTTGCTGCTTTGCGTTCAGAACTCTGTATAAAAATAAATAGTAACTATAAATTGTATACATACATGATAAACATCATACTGTTTATGCAATGCAGAGATTAGCATTGATGAATGGGTTCCATGCTTTTAAGGGTTAACATTAAAGTACCAATATAATAAAACTAAATTGAAAACTGAGCAATGAGTAATTACTGGTACACTAATTAAAATGAAAACCACTTAAGAACAATAAGCAGGACTATTCTAGCCTTGGGACACAATATTTTTACAACCATCAATTAAAATATAAGAAATTCTTAGTACACAGAAAGTACATTTTTTTGCTGTAGGTTTTTTCAGAGAAAAATAATAGCAAGGAAACAGACTGCTTTCTCTGTTCCTCCACCAGGCAGTTATACTTATCTGCTAGAGATATCTCATACTTCTTAAGGCTGCTAAACCATGAGACTTATGCCTATCCAGATAACATAATCTTACCATATCTTCATTTGTGCCTTTTACTTTGTACATTGTCCATGACTTCCCATCATTACTATATGCAATTTTGTAAGATTTTATGTATTCTGGACTTCCAATCCTCTTGGCACCTTGAGTTATAACGCCAGTGACTCTCATCTTCCTCTGTAGGTTTATCTGAAATAACAATATAACGTCGTTATCAAACATCTGAGGGAGACAATTCTAGAAATCTAGTTATGACATTTATCTCTTTTTCTGACTCCAAGAGAATTGCAGCACTTAAAAGAGTATCTCTATTTTTGCATTAACTCCATTTAATTATTTATATATGTATACATATGAACAAATAAAAAAAGATATTGACTAAGAAGCATATACTAAGTTGCCATCATTGTGCGTGTGTGGATACCAACACAGCACTGATACATATCTAAAAAAAAAAAAAAAAGCAACAAATGCTTTGATATGTTTAGTTTACTAAAGGCTGGATCTTCCATTCTATTAGAAGCTAGTTTAGAATCCCTTAGAATCCCTCATGAGTCCATGCTAACTTCTGGTTAACTTCTCCCCCCCGCTCCCCCCCCCCAAGCCTAAGTAAAAGTGCACAGATGCGCTACAGACTTTTCACAGAATGGTTAAGGTTGAAAAGGATCTCTAGAGATCACCTAGTCCAATCCCCCTGCTCAAGCAGGGACACCTAGAGCATGTGGCACAGGGTCACATCCAGGCAGGTTTGGAAGATCTCCAGAGAAGGAGATTCCACAACCTCTCTGGGCAGCCTGTTCCAGGGCTCTGTCACCCTCACAATAAAGTTCTTCCTCACATGGAGATGGAACCTCCTGTGTTTCAACTTGCACCCATTACCCCTTGCCCTATCAATGGCCACCACCAAAAAGACTTTGGCCTCATCCTCCCTACATTCTCCCTTCAGATACTTACACGTATCAATCAGATCTCCTCTCAATCTTCTCTTCTCTAGGCTAAACAGGCCCAACTCGCTTAGTCTTTCCTCATAAGATAGATGCTCCAGTCACTTAATCATCTTTGTTGCTCTACCCTGGACCCTCTCTAGAAGCTCCATGTCCTTCTTGTATTAGGGAGCCCAGAACTACCCATGATATTCCAGGTTTGTCCTCACTAGAGCTGAGTAGAGGGGCAGAATCATCTTCAACCTGCTGGCAACACTCCTCCTGACGCAGGCCAGGATCACATTGCCCTTCTTGGCCATGAGGGCACACTGCTGCCTCATGGTTAGCTTGTTGTCAATCAGGACTCCCAAATCCCTCTCCACGGAGTTGCTTTCCAGCAGGTCAACCCCTGACCTGTGCTGGTGTCTGGGGTTATTCCTCCCCAGGTGCAGGACCCTGCACCTACCCTTGTTGAATCGCACGAAGCTCCTTTCTGCCCAACTCTCCAACCTGTCTAGGTCCCTCTGAATGGCAGCACAGCCCCTTTGGAGTGTTGGACACTGCACTCAGTTTGGTATTTTCTGTAAACTTGCTTAGAGTGCATTCTGTTCCCTCATCCAAGTCACTGATGAACAAGTTGAACAGCATCGGGCCCAGTACTGACCCTTGTGAGACACCACTGGCCACAGGCCTCCAACTAGACTCGGCCCCGTTTATCACCACTCTCCGGGTTCTGTCATCCAGCCAGTCCTCAATCCACTGTCCACTCGTCCAATACACATTTCTGGAGCTTTTCTACGAGGATATTACGGGAGACTGTGTCGAAAGCCTTGCTGAAGTCAAGGCAGATAATATCTATGCCTGTCATCCATTCAGCCAGTCATCCCATCATAGAAGGCTATCAGGTTTATCAAACATGACTTCCCCTTGGTGAATGCATGCTGACTACTCCTGATCACCTCCTTTTCCTTGACATGCCTAGAGATGGTCTCTAGGATGACCTGCTCCATCTCCTTTCCAGAGACAGAGATGAGGCTGACCGGCCTGTAGTTTCCCGGGTTCTCCTTCTTGCCCTTTTTGAAGACTGGAGTTACACTGGCTTACTTCCAGTCCTCCAGCACCTCCCCCACTCTCCATGGCCTCTTGAACATGATGGAGAGCCGCTGAGCAACAACCTCCGCCAGTTCCCTCAGCACTCTTGGGTGTGCCCCATCCGGACCCATAGATTTATGGGTGTCCAGGTTGCCTAAAGAATCCCTAACCCAATCCTCCTCGACAAGCACAAAGTCTTCCTCTCTCCTGGTTATCTCTCTTGTCTCCGGGCTCTGTAGTTCATGGGGACTAGCCTTAGCAGTAACAACTGAAGAAAAGACAACATATAGTAATTCTGCATTCTCTGTCACCAAGGCACCCTCCCCATTCAGCAGTGGACTAATGTTTTCCCTAGTCTTCCTCTTGCTGATGTTTTTATAGACGCCCTCCCTGTTTTCCCTGACATCTCTTGCTAAATCTTAATTCCAAACAGCCTTGGCCTTCCTCGTTGAAATGTTCCTATATTCTTCCCATGTGGCCTAGCCCTTCTTCCACATTATGTATACACTCTTTTTCCCATTAAGTTTACCCAACAGCTTCTTGCCCATCCACACAGGTCTCCTGTCCCCTTTGCTTGACTTCCTGCTTGTAGGAATGCACCAATCCTTAGGCTGCAGAAGGTGATGTTTGAATATTAGTCAACTCTCCTGGACCACCTTTCCCTCTAGAACCCTGGCCCAGGGGATTCCTCCAAGGAGGTCCCTGAAGAGGTCACAGTTAGCTTCTCAAAGTCCAGGGTTGCAATCCTACTTCTTGCCCAGCTTCCTCCACGCAGGATCATGAATTCCAACATCTCGTGGTCACTGCAGCCAAGACTGCGCCCAAAACACTTCCAACTAGACCCTCTCTGTTTGTTAGTATCAGATCTAGCATTACCTCTCCCCCCTTGTTGGCTTCTCAACCACCTGCATCAAGAAATTATCTGCAACGTTCTGCAGGAACCTGCTGGACTGTCTGTTCTTAGCTGTGTGATTATCCCAGTAGACATCAGGGTGGTTGAAGTCCCCCATAAGGACCAAGGCCTGTGATCGTGAGGCTTCTTGCAGCTGCCTGTAGAAGGCCTCATCCACTTCCTCTTCCTGGTCAGGAGGCCTGTAGTAAACTCACATGACAGTGTCACCCCTGTCAGCCTGCCCTTTAATCCTCACCCACAGGCTCTCGATTAGCGCTTCACCCTCCCCTATGCTGAGCTCCATACATTCCAGTTGCTCTCTCACATAAAGAGCAACTCCACCACCTTGCCTGAAAAACCTGAACCATCTATGGCCATGTTCCAGTCATAAGAACTGTCCCACCCTGTCTCAGTAATTGCAATGAGATCACGGCCCTGCAATCACGCACGCATCTCCAATTCCCCTTGTTTATTCCCCATGCTACGTGCATTTACATGGAGACATTTGAGTTGGAATCCCAATGTGCTTTTCATTCTAGCCAGGGCAGCTGCAACTTGACTATTTGGGCCTTTAGAAATTCTCATATTTTGCCACTGAGCCTCTCCAAGCTTTGGGCACCCTTCACAGGCTCTGGAGTTAGGTTGCTGTGAGTGGCATGACAGGCCACCACCTACCTGATCACGTGCTTCCCCACTGATACCTGCCTCCCCCCTCAAATCTACTTTAAAGCCCTCTCAATGAGCCCTGCTAGCTCATGACCCAGGACCCTCTTCCCCCTTTGAGAAAGATAGAACCCATTAGATGCCATCATGCCTGCTGTCTTGTAAGGCTTCCTGTTGTCAAAGAAAAGGAAGCTTTTCCTTCATGCTCACTGAAAATTCATATATTTAAAGATCACAACTGAAACACCATTTCCAAAAAAGTCAATGGCAAAATACTAATGACTATTAAAGGATATACGGACATTCTAAAAGTATTTGTCTGGGCTAGCCTCTACACCACAAAAAAAAATGAACATGTATGGAGAGTTCAAGTTGAAATATGCAGCCATAATTTTCCCTTTCTCATCCATCTATGTAAAATTTAAATATCTTCTTGTAAAATTCAGACTGTTATATTTGTAAATCAAATATCAGCACTCACCACCTTATCCCTACAATAAAGACTATCAAAAGGTAGTCTGCGACAATCGTGCCACTACTTCATACCCAACAGACAGTTGATATCTAACTTTTATCCCAACTGAAGCTTAACAAAGTGACATCACACTGTGAGGCTTGCATAAAGGGACAAGCAGACATGTGAAGAAAGGTGGTGAGTGGCAATAATAAAGAGTAATCAACTGGAAAAACATAAATAACACATTTATTTACAAGCTTAGCCCTCATTTCCTCCAAATGAACCTTGGCCATGTTCTCCAGCTAGTGAGGAGACCATGGCGCTCCCTCCTCTCTGGGACAGCAGCCCCCAGTCAGGGACACAGGGAGTCACAGTTGGGCCACATATTAGCTGATAAGATGCTTCACTGCCAAGAAACATTGAAATATTTGCTGAGAAATAGCTAGAGGCCCCCAAAACAAAAACTGTAAAATGTTGGCTTTCCCTGCTCTCCATAAATAGTTGGGCTTTCCAATATTTCTCTTTTAAAGACAGGAAGAACAGCACTGCAGTTTTACCCCATTTGCCTGACCTAAGGAATAAGTAAAATATTTCCCCCACACAGGCTTTTTTCAAAAAAAAATCACTGCCCTCTCCCCAGAAGACACACATATACACAAATCCCAACCTTACGTTCCCCTGTTAAAAAAGAAAATGTTATCGTAAGAGGGCAACTCCAAAGACTATTATGAACTCCGAAGACAGACCATTACAGTGAAATATATTTAGTACTCCAGAAGTACTGTATTTAGTACTTTACTTAACATAAAATTAGAAAGAGTTCAGTATAAAGGTTTCTAGAGGTTTCTTGTGCAAGTTTCACTCTATACATGTAATTTAAGAATACTCTTATACTTAAAGGCAAGATATATATATGTATATTTAAGATAAATACCTTACACTGTACAGGCAAGGTAAGTTAAAAGAATGTCATCTGATATTCACAAAAATGTTAATAATTACAAGAACATCTTCAAAAATAGAGAAATAGTCATTGCTTGCCTTTCACATATATTTACTACCCTTTATCTATGCACACATAAGACATTCTACCGCTTGAGAAAAAGGAAGATAAAGTATAATATCAAATACTTTTTTTTCAATCCAGTAATCCATATAATTTGGCATTTTTTCATCTTTATTTCCCTTTTTTTCATATAACATTTTTTTTTATATGAGGATTGCACAGCTAAGCACAAACGGTCCTGTAGGTTTCTGCAGTGCATTGATGGTAACTTTTTGACACAGATTATAGAGGAGCCACAAGGAGAGGTGGGCTACTGCATCTCGTACTAACGAACAGAGGGGGACTTGGTAGAGATATGAAGGTGGGGGGTAGCCTTGACTGCAGTGATCATGAGCTGGTTGAGTTTAGGATCCAGCGAGGAGGATGCAGGGCTGTAAGTAGCCTTGCAACCACGGACTTCAGGAGACCTCCTCGGAAGAATCCCATGGGCTAGGGCTCTAGAAGGAAGGGGGGCCCAAGAGAGCTGGTTAGTATTCAAGCAGCACTTCCTCCACGCTGAGGATCAGTGCATCCCTATGAGTAAGAAGTCAGGTGGGGGGGAAGGGGCAGGAGGCCTGCGTGGATGAGCTAGGAGCTAAGGAGCTCCTGGCAAAAGTCAAACAGAAGAGGGTAGTATATAAAATGTGGAAAAAGGACAGGTCCCTTGGGAGGAATATAGGAACGTTGCCAGGGAATGCAGGGATGTGACAAGGAAAGATAAGGCACATTTGGAATTAAAGCTGGTAAGGGATGTTAAAAATAACAAGAGCAGCTTTTTCAAATATATCAATGGCAAAAGGAAGATTAGGGAAAATGTGAGTCCGTTGGTGAACAAGGTAGGTACCCCGGTTACGAAAGACACAGAAAAAGCAGTTACGAAAAGAATTAAGCAGAAAAAACTACAGAAGCAAGAATATCTTCTAATAAAATCATGACTTTACTCTCTCAATATTATATTTACAGATTGACTCCATTCCATGTTCAGCCTTAATCCCTAATGTAAAACAAAACAATCACTATAATCTGATAGGTGAAACAATGAGAAAAAAACATCTGCCAAAGATTTTGATACTGTATTAGAAATTCAAAAAGAGAAAAAAATAGTCCTACTGAATGAAGGGAATAGTTAGTTATATAATTACCAAAAGAAAAATCCTTTACTTTTTAATTACTCACTTTATTATGCATAATGTTTAAGCTGTATTCTTCAATCTTCAGGAACCAAAAAAAGTCTCCCTTTTCAGGTGTAAGCCAACTCCTTTACTTCATAAGTTGGTATTTGTATATATAAGCTATACAATTTTATTTACATCTGTTTTTTAACAGACAGAATCTTTCCTTTTAGGATTTTTCTGGATCAGCATCCCATCCAAACAGAGCTTTGGCTTTAAATGGTATTGAGGTTCAAATAAGTTAGAAAATAAGAATAGGACAGAATATTTTGCAGTTAGGTCTATATATAATCTGTCAATTTTTTCAGGAAAGCCCCAGTGTGGGGAGGGGGAGAAATCATTCAGAAATTCCTGCTGCTTTAGTATATACAAAATTCTCCTGGGGCTGATTTCATGCCTGGGGTACTTCCAGTCAGTACACCAGGCCCTTTGTGCCTGGGTTCTTTTATGTGCTTCACATTTTTCGAGCCAGAGCTTAGCAAAACACAAAATATTACAACTGTGCAATGACTATAAAGAAACAGCTGTTGAAATCTTTCTTAGCTAATGTACTTCAGTAGGAAGCAGAGCTCCCAGTGTGAAATGTGTGCTAGCTCTTTCAGCACTAAAAGCACTTTTAAACGCATTGTTCCCTGGCACCTTTAAAAAAAATAAATAAAAGCAAACATTAAGATGCTCTGCTTTGTGGATACAGGAGAAACATGGACTTAGGACAGAAGGTTATACATACTAACTATATGGGTGTGCTAGTTTTAAAACAGATAAAGAAATGAAAGTAATCAGGATAAAAATAAGAGTTTAATGCACCATTAAATAAAAAGATAATATAAAGGTAAATATATTATCACCTATACTAACCAGAAAAAATGATAGAAGGCCAATAGTACTTTGAAAGAAGATTTAAAAACCTTAAATAAGACACTTACATAGAAATCTGAGAAAAGAATAAAACAAAACAAAGAGACCAACCAGTTCAACTACCTTTACTTACATTTAAAGTTACTTGAAAGCACCAGATTCTGACTACATGGCCACAGTGCTGCACCAAGCTCTACCTCTGAGAGAGGTTCTGGATCCTGCAACTTAGATGTAGCCTAATCACCCAACACACTTTAGGAGATGTTCACAAACACACAAACTAAAGGATGTCCATTGCCTTACTACTTATTATTGGTATCTTCAAGTAGTTTTTATTTATTTCAGTGCAATTACTGAATAGTCAGCAAATTGCGTTATGAAAAACTAAGTTTAGCCTCTTGAATTGGGTTAGATCTAAAGCTAAATCAAGAGAAGTGTACGTGATTATGTTGGGTCTGGTCCTACAACAGAAGTCATTACAGGAATTCAACAGATCTTTCTTCCCTCAAGGTCTTACAGGCATATATTTATATATATATATGTGTGTATTTATATATATATATATATATATATATATATATATATATACACACACACACATTTCAGCAATATTTCATTGCTTTCTCTGTATGTGTGATTTGTTCCTTGGATTCAAAAAGTATATATGAAGATTTTTTTTTTTTTTTTTTTTTTTTTTTTTTTTTTTTTTTTTTTTTTTTTTGTATTTTAAGGTAACAGTAAGGCCTTTGAATCAACCCAAAACCCTTCATTTTGAAGACAAGATTACTTACCAAATGTCATTAATTGTAATGGCTTATAATTTGGATTTCAGAATTTGGGAAACACCACAGTCATGTTGCTGTGCTGAAAACTTTGTTAGGGCAAAGTTTATCTGTAAAATGTTGCAATTCACTACACATACCACATCTTCAGGGTACAAACCATTTACTTTTTAAATTATTTCCAGTCTTTTTTTGTTTGTTTTTCTACTATAAACATTAATACATTAATAGAGAGAAAATATGAATTTTTTTTCTCTTTCCTAAGACACTAAGCTGAATAATCTGAAAAGATGAGTTTTTCTGATGGTCTTCTAACATACTTAAATTTATGCCTGTTTTCTCTATGCTTGTGTTGGTTGGTTAAACTCTCTTTGGTAGATTTCTGAAGCCAATGCTCTGTAATCTAAACGTATGTGGCCTGAATGGAAGAAATTCATGTACTTTGCAATTGGGGATCAAACAGTACAGTATATTCACCATCCAAAAAATATCTACTCGACACACACACATACAAAAAAAAAAGGAAGATTTTTTTAAAAAATCAATTGTATCTCTATCTTCTACATTATTAAATCTAAGAGTAGAGAAGAGGAATAAGAAGGTGCATTAACTTTAGGAAGATACAATACGTGATGCTCCTGACCAGAATAAATAACTATATTCCTCTCATACATTTTTTCACAATTAGCAATAACACCATTAACACTCACAGTACCATTTTTCCTGAACTGTACACTAGGAGCAAGCTTCCAAAAAATTCTCAGGTTAAATACCTCACAAAATATCCTTTGAGACTGTAAATGTCTGTTTTCATGATCATTCCTTTTCAGTTCACAGTGAACTATGTTGTTTATATGTTTCAGTTACGAGATACAATAGCACTGCTATAAATAATTTTTTTTTTCTGACACAAAGTATATTTCTTGTAGTAATCCTCATAATTATTCATACAAAACCAGGGTTGAACACAAGATCGATGTTATATTGGCATGTGAAGATTCTTTACAGCAAGGCTTCCCTGATGATTTCATCAGTTTTTGAAAGTTTATATTTGTTCTTCTTCTTTTTAAAGTCATAATTCTTATAAAGCTAGACAGAAAGCATCCAGAGAAACATCTTCTGATGAGAAATAAGGACACTTGTCAATGGGCATATTTGCAATAAGATCTTAACATATTTAGCTTCCACCCATAAAAACTGTGAAGTACCATCCACAAACAAAAAGGATAAATTCAGAAATGGAGAAGAGCTATTAAAGTATAAAGTTAGTCTAATACTAAATGGGTGTAAACTGGCCAAGAGTAATTTCTGAGTGGACATTAGAAAAAAAATCCCTTCCCTCAAGGAAGTAGGGTTCTGAAAAAGCCTCTAATAAAAAGGGTGAGGACAAGAAGAGTGACTGGTTTTGAGCTGAAGGAGCTGGAAAAAAAGAAAAATAATAATAATAGTAATCAGAAAAGAAGCACCCTGACAAGATTCCTGCAATACTGGAAAAATTCAGTGAACATGAAAACTGCCCCCCATGTTTCCCTTTCTCTTTTTTTTCAAACACTGGAGGCCCTCAACGCTACTGTTTCACTCTGCAAAAGGGGGATTCAGTGTGCAACGAGGTCAAGAAAATTCAGCAAGGTAAGCTCATATTCTGCTCATTTTTGCACACTATCGCCACACCTGCAATTTAAGGGGCTCGCATATCTTGCCCCTTGTGTCATTTTGTCACTCTCCTAATCAGTGCTGTCAGCAGAGCTTCCTCAGATTTAACTGATGGCATTAACGTAGTCAGGATAGCAGCAGTGCTATGTGTTTTTAACTAGAATCCAGACTAGGTTATATAGCAGTAGTACTCCAGATGTTGTAGCCAGTCTTGAAGAAGGATTATTACAAGGAGAAAAGTAAACATTTTATATCTGTGACAGTTTAGAGGAATTCATACAGTCATTTGCTATAGGTCACTTTACAAGTAATAATTCCTAATTCAATCGTGAGATTGTACACTGCAGATAAATCCATTAAGCATTTGGTTATTTCTGATCTGTTGTACAAACCCAAATCATTTTAGTCCCACTTACATAGATGCAGAGCCAGCAAAGCCTCTTCATGATTTTTCTACCTATTTCTTTCCAAACTCATGCTCTTGCCACTGCCATTTCTAGGGGATCACTTGGCTATCATACCTTAACAGTAACAAAAACAATTCTCAGTTCTTTTCTACACTCAGTTATGGATTTTCCCCACCAATCGTCTAGAAGTCCTTGTCTAGCTGGATGCATCCCATCATTTTTGCTATCTTCAACAGGACTCTTTCTATGCTTGAAGTTAGGCATGTCGGATCACAAATTGTCCCAGTAATTTTATTTGCCCCCTGCGAAAAGATCAGCATATATGTTAAAGCCACCTATATGGAAAACAAAAGCACAGGGATAGTTTAGACCAAATTGTAATGTTAACACAGAGTAGCATAACAAAAAGCACTCACTTGATCTGACTTTTGTTGAGAACTTTCACTTCACGCCTCAGAGAGCTTACATAATTAGACAGACTAAAAACTGCTTGGTCTGTTTCTTCTTATTATTAAGTCATTATTTTAGTCCCAAGGGTGGTTGTTATGAATGTCATTAACTGGCTGAGATGAATTATTCAACTACCGGCATGTTTTGACTGTCATCTCAAAAAGAGGTTCATAATCAGTCTCATGTTGTTTAGAGTTCTGCAGCCCAGGAAAATTTCATTTTATTTTCAAAGCATTGACTAAATGGTTATTAACTACCCATCATTTAAGTTTAGCAAAGAATCTCTAGAGTACTTTATTAATATTATTATTCCTATTGCAGTCTCTCCACTTGTTTTTAAGTCATTTTGGTAGTTGCACTCCAATAAAGGCTATGATAATAAATAAGATCCGACTTGAAGCCCACTGAGGACAACTAGCAAGAAATCCCATTCTTACTTCAAGAAGTTTTCCCCAGTTCTGATATAGCTTGCCAGGCCAAGAAATATTGAATTAGAAGGAAATATGGTGGGGAAAAAAAAAGAAGTTGAATATTAAAACTAAATCTGTAATTGAACCTACCTAGAGAATGTAGTTAGCAGCGAAAGCAGAAACAGAAATAGCAGGTAGCATGCAGGAAATGAGACTTTTGAACAGTGAGCTCCATACCAGGGTGTCTTTCCCAGATGCACGTTACCTTCACAAGGAAAGGGTTGCTTACCGTTTCTCATACTATCACACTTCTGTTACTCTTACTCAGCCAATAATGAAATATTGCTTTTAGTTTCTAAGCAATACCATTTTTCAAATTTCCTAAGTTACTGTTTTTCTTACTTGGTCAAAGATAAATGTAAGCATCATGTAAATTTTTGAAATTTTCTTTTGCAATAAACCCACTAGCCATCACCCAGGTGGCTTCCTGCTGCCTATCATAATTATTCATTTACCACTCTTTTTTGCTCTTCCCCTGTATCTAGCAAGTATCTCATGTTTCTCATCTATTTAGTGCAGAATTTTTTTTAGTTGTCTATTCATCCAGAACCCAAAGCACACTGCAGTTCTGGTCACAACTAGGATTTCTTCCCTATTTGGCAACACTAGTATCTAATTAGACCAAATGTTATACTGTTGCCCTCATGACAGAATTTGTAGGAGAAGTACCAATGGGGAAATAGGACCGTGCTATCCTTTAGAGTAATCTGCTTGTTGTGAAATTGTTTATCATAGGGAGATAGGCCAAGGTTTTAGACATAAGTGTAGTGGAAGGGGTAGATGAGTGAAAAACTTGTCTTCTGAGAGAGAGACAGACAAATAGATCTCCGGACTTAAAAATGAGTATGAAAGGAATTTCTAATAAGAGTTTCCAGCACTTCACTTTTTTTTTTTTTTTAAATCATCTATTTTCCTTCAAAATACTTTGGAAGAATAAGAGAGTTGAAAACTTTCAGAGTTTCTCATAATACCAAAAGTTACACTCAAAAGTCTTGATCATCAGGAAAACACAAAGACTTTCCAATCGTTTTAATGGGATTTGCAGTTTCCCTGAAGAAACACTTTTCACTAAATCTGTGGAGACTTTCCACAAAGGCTGAGACCCAACAAATATGGTAAAAATGTAAAATGTCATTCAGTTTAGTAAAAGACAAAGAAAAAAAAACACTCTCAAAATCTGTAAAGCTTCAGTAAAGGCCTCATGTTTGAAAGATGCCTCTATCTTAACCACTCACGGCATATCAAGACTGTAACACAACAAAACACACTCGCTTTCAGTCCATAGGATGGATTTCCCAGTATATGAGGGTCTGCAGAAATGGCCTTTGAAGTGACAACCACTTGCATGTAACTACTGGGAGTTTCTCTCCACCAGTACTTTCTCTCCACCACCTCTAAAATACCAGAGAAATACTGAGCTGTGCACTTTTTCGCAACTAGAGCTGTATCAAGACTCTGCCTATATTTCCACCTTACTAAACGGAATGTCCATCATGCTGTACTTCTGTGACCTATTCATATGCATACAAATTACAACCTATGCACTATTCCAGATTAATCTATACATATATAAGTGCATATAAACATCTCTGTACAATGCAAATTTGTTAGTATATTTGTACGTAACTTATTTTTAAATTTCATATCCTGGATCTTAACTGCAATGAGACAACTTGGAACCGTTCTTTTCCAAAATTCAAAGCTAGCAGAAGCCTAACCATGAGGATTGTTTAGTTTACTAATTTTGAAAGTGAGCATTTAAGACATAAAGCACGACTTGTGTGCCTGTAACACTAGCATATCATCTTATTGATTTAGACCCTATACTCTCCCACAGGAAGACGGCTATGCCCACACATTCATTGTTCCATTAAAATCACTGAGCTTCCATGTAGGAGTGTCTTTACAAGAAACGAGTTACCGGTGCAAGAAACCAAAGAGGTACACACAGTTGCTCATTTCAGTGTGCCACCATTTGCTGTTTTAATTACTTTTAATACAGTAAATGTGGGGAGCTATTCAGTCAAAGTAGTTAGCACTGCAGATGCATTAAAACAATTTATTTAAAATACTTGTATTTCAAGAATTCAGCCAGATTATAGAATTATTAAAGCTGGAATGCGGGCTACCAGAATATGTCACATAGTGTTCATAAATGGAAAATGAAGCTTCTGTTGCCATAGGAATCTTGATGTTGAGCTGACTGCTTTTGTGTAGCTGCAACCTCAATCAAAAGTTGTTTGAATACCTTTCTGTGTGACTGACTGTGTGTATGAAGAATGACACTGGGAAATATAAGATGGTATCAAATAGATACACAGGAACAGGACACAAGGGAATCTCTGGATGATTATAGCCCTTTTGTTTTCTAGTCTACTTTGGGTACTTAAAACTACATTTTGAGACTGAAAGCAGCATACTGTAGAACAGTGATGGAGATCTGCAGCTGACTGATTAATATTTGGCTAACTGAAGCCAGTGACTCTTTGACAGACATTGAACACGAAGATCTAACTGCTGCTGGTCAAAGCTCCTATGTGGACGAGTTTTGACAGAATTCAACAAAACCTTATTATCACCTGCCAAGGGCTTTCGGTACTAACTACCAATTGCCCATATTGTCCATGTCCACAAAAATTGAAGAGTTTTAACAGACTTTTTTCAAAACACTTAGCTTGTCAGGTAAGTCTTCCTCTAGGTTCAAGTCACCTTATATCATGACTCTGAGACTGTATTTCGTAAGATTCACTTGGCCACTTTTGACAGTTATATTAATATTAAATATTTAATCTGTGATGACAGGTATTTTTGGAAACTGATATTACACTACTCATGAATGAGGAAATGAACTTTGACAAAATGAATGATTTGACAGATGGCAGTTTGCTTAGAGATCTTACTAACAGATGTTTGAATGAATGTTCTGCAAGGATTTTGGATTTTATCATTTTATTAGCAAATAATTATCACTTGATGCATGCTTGCCCTTTAGAAGTTCTTTATATTAATTTGATATTTTTTTTCTATGTGTTTTTTTTTTAAATAATAACAATAATAATTCTTTGCTTATTGGAGAAAGAACGATGGAACTTAGAAAGTCTTTATAATAAAGTACATGTTTTCATATGTCACAGTAGTGAGGAGTAGTTTTTGAAAGACTGATTATCCACACAATTAATTATGCTCATACTGGGCATTGCAATACCAAAAGTGGGGCTGAGATCCTGGAGTGGGACTGAAACTGCAAGGGGTGGGGGAGACACAGATGTGAGAGAAAAAAAAAAGTGAGCAACATTACAAATAATAAAATACTTTCCACATAAAAAAAAGTATAAAAGCATTCTTTAATAATCACTAAGTAAAATACTGGCACAGTTTCTGGAGCAGAAATTAGAATTTAATTCTCTCAAACAGGTACCCTAATCACTGTGCTGCATAATTATTCTCTTACCCTGATAATTTTTAAGCTGTCTTATATATCACAACCAGTAATATGACAATACTACACTATTTAGTCCTCAGATTTATATTTTCAGTGATGTCTGTGTATGGACAACACTCAAGATTCTAATACTGTTTTCTCTGGATCAACTTTGGCATCTTCACTGCAGCATGCTTAGTCTGTGTCCACACCCTGAGGCCCTGAACATTTCTATGCATTTCAAGGGAAGTCCCATGCACTACAGGCTAACTACGTAAGTACCTGATTCCTGCTGTGTGAACAAGCTTTACAAGAACATTGTTCGCAGCTCTACCTGCACTTAGCTGACAAAGTTCTAAATTGACCCAATAAGAAGAAAAAATAAAAATGAAAAGGGATTAAACAGTCAAAGAGAAAAAAAATCCCATCCAATCACAAACTACATATAAATACGTGTGTGTGTGTGCGTGTGTGTGTGTGCGCGCGCGCATATATATATATATATGTGTGTGTGTGTG
>VZSV01000300.1:25475-36654 GCA_013398735.1 Nothocercus julius
TCCTGTAAAATCTATAGGAGGAAGAGGGGAACCTTTCAAATTATTCAGCCTGAACTGAGTTTGCCAGTTTGCCATTTTTTGATTCTGCCATGAAACTGAGAAGTCCAGCTGTTTTGTTAGTGAATCCACCTCCTTCTCACAGTAATAAAGCAGAATATTTGTGTATTTTATTTATTAGTAAATTGGTAGCCATGCTGGTGTCTCTGGAGACACAGGTCATACCATTGTAATAATGGATATCTAGGCTTTTTTCTTATTTTTCTATTTGCTCACATTTATGTACAATAGTGTCCAGTACTTCAAGTGTTCTCAAAAAATAGCGTGAGATTCAGTTCATTCTCTAGATTCCAGGTATTCCCAAATCTGCTTATGGTGAGTGGATTAGTATGGACCTTCTAAAAGCAATTTGCATACCCAAATGACCCAAAACACTTTAAAAAAGAAAAAAAAAAAAAGTTGGTAGTCTCTTATACACCACTACATTTATTGTCATTATCAGGCATAATTCCCACAGGAATATGCTTCACAATCACATTCACAAAATCAGCAGAAATTAAGGGATCTCATAAATGTCAGTTCACGGTGCAAAAGCAGGAATTACACAGAAGCCTGCAGACACTCATACCTTATACTCCTTCCCTAATCAAACAGCCAAATCCATGACCAGGACATTAAATTTACTCTTAATCTCCTCCTTAATCAAAATTTTTACCCAGTCCCCTCCTGACTCAAAAAATCATCTCCGTCAATCTGTGCCAATCTTTGCTATATAATGTTTTTAAATAACTATTTCCTATCATCCTTCAAGGTACACCCCAATTTTCACTGTCTAGGCTTAAATATGATACCCTTTACTTTCTACTTTTGTAGGCTTTTATCCACCTTCACACCTCCTGCTTAGACAAACCTACAATCTCTCCCTCTCCTCTTCAATTCTCTCCCCTTAATTTGCAATCCTGCTTTGAATTTAGACAAGGTGCTCTTCTGACTTACAGGCACTAGGAACAGTCAGCCTGAGGCTATGGAGCATATGGGGCTTGCAGGAAATCCAGGGGTAACTTCTAAATAGTCCTGCGACACATGACTGGATCATGCGGGTGAAGGGACACTTAAACTGAACTGACGGATGAAAGAAAAGCAGGGGTTTCTGAGGCTGACATTCTCAGGCCTTCCTGGTACATTTTGCACTTAACCCAGCCCAGCCTGTCCTGCAGCGCAGTGGCAAGAGCTACTGAAGCTCCGTTGTGAGCTACTTCTCCACTCCAGCCTTTCAGGCACAGGTGGTGTCTTACTGTTCTCAGGCAAATTAAGATATAGGAACCTTGTTCTATGGACCAAGAAACTACTGGACTAGTGTATGTTACTTAGAGACAGAACAAAAAGGCCAGCCATGCTCTGAAAGTCTGAAGATACAGACTTGTCTCTTCGGAACAAAAATCATCTGCTTTCCTTCTCCCCCCTCTCCTATGGTTCCTCCACATGCCAAAGACTCTGCCAAAGTTACTACTACATCTTAACTATGTTAAGATACCCATGGCCAACTCTATTCTGTTCCACACTTCCTTCAGAAAACATGAACTATGAAAGCTGTGTGCTCTGGGACAAGGAAGGAATAGACATGAAATAGAAATAGACAGGAATAATAGGTTAAAAAGGAAGTTTTAAAATTATGAAAACAAAAGGTAAAGGGAACTAGTGCACTCAGAGAGCTCTAATAGAAAATGCTATCACAGGAGCAGACACAGTGACCATTTTGGCATAACTCAATAGCAATTCATAAAACTATATAAGTATTTTTTTAATGTTTTCATATACAATGGGAAAAAAAGCTGTCACTAGTAAAGTAATAAACGGTACACACAGATGTTATCACAGTGCAAACTTAAGAGAAGAAATACAGGTCAGCAGAACTTTAAAAGGGAGACATGACTTGGTCTGAGTTTAATCTGCTTTCAAAAACATGGTCACTGACCCTTTAAATCACAAGCCAATTACAAGCATTGTAGTGCCATTACTAATTACATGCTGAGAGTGTAAATTTAAAATGGCAATTTCAATTTTCAGTTCATTGGGAGAATGCAGGAAAATGAAATTGCATACTAATTAGTTCATGTGTGTCAGACACCTGAAAGATTAGAGAAGAAAACCTGCACTCATTACAAGTGAGTTATAAGGAATGCACTCAAACCTTTCATTTGCCAAGCTGCATATAAATAAAGAAATTAAATGACAAAGAAAATTGATAATGATGGAACAAGGCAAAAATAGCTACAGGCATGTACATAATTATACTTTGGGGGACTTTGCCTGTTAATAGAACAGCTTTCTTTAGAATTTATCTAGCATTAGAAACTACAATAGAATAACGGGCTACTGTTTTGGGTTCACTGCACAAAATGTTAATTCACATTTCATAAAAATGGAGTTTCTGGTTTCATAACTTTCCACTTAATCTCTGTCAAACATTTACAGATTTTTCAAAAGCTATCTACCAGCACAGAGAGGTTCCATATAAAAACCCTTCCTATTAGAAGTAACCAAAGTCACCTAACTGTATGACCCTCAGACTACCCTCTGCCTTGTCAACAGACCTGCTTCCCACAAAAAAAGCCAACTGCTTACTGCAGAGTAAACATCTCTTATCCAAAAAGAAGGTGGTTAAGAGATAAAGTAAAATTAACAGTAGGATGTTAGAAGGAGCATTTCTTTCACCAGACCAAAAGGAAGCTAGTCAGAAACCTAATATAGAATCAGAGTATGCTGACTTTTTGTAATGTTCCACAAATATTTAAGAAATATCTCACTGGCCTTTAGTGAATAAAATTTGGGATTTCTGCTGCTATTTTTCTCTTATCAGAAACTATTCATTCATATAAGGGTGAGGCAGCATCTGCCTCAGTCTGTATTCCGTGCTGAAAGAGTAAGATAGTGCCCTATGAAATACTCTGCCAAGCCTAAAGCATGAGCTTGTGAAGGTCTGTATCCCCTGTATCCCCACCAAGCCATAATGGGGTTTCCGCAGAATACTCACAAACACTTCTTTACAAGAATCATCTTGTTGCCAGATTTAGATTTTCTGTCCCTAGCTGTTTAAAGGTGAAAATTCTTCAGGAGGAAAAAAAATTAAAAGAGTCCTCTCAAGATTTAAACTTTTGTTTTTATGTAACAAAGAGTGTTTTCCTCTCTCTGAGCACAAAAATATTCAGCGAGTTTTGTGCAAACTACAAAATTGCTTTTAAAGAACATTGTGATGGAAATGGAAGAGAATACTAGCTGTTTTATATTCATTAATCATGTCTTTTTTTTTCTAGAAACTCCTTATATCTGATGGCTATAAAAATTAGGATTGGCACTACCTATTAATGTAGTCAACTAATTTTTCAAAGCTGACACCTTCAACTGAAATGTTTACAAACATTTTCTCCATTGGTCCAAGCTTCTTTCCAGAGAAGACTAAAGATGACTTTGCTGGAAGCAAAGTCCAAGGAAAGTATAACTCTGGTCTGGGTAAAAATATGCACAGTCATCTGACAGCTAATTTGGTGAATGAGATGTGCCTTTGCAAGGAAGCAATTAACCAGTAATAATCCCCCTCCAGTTCATCTTCTGGTGAAGATATGTCTTCGGGGTCAATGGTAAACATCTCTGTTTTTTTTCTCCAAATTATTTAATAAAACCCATGTTCGAAAACATCCCAGGAAGCTGCTGTAACACTAATGCTTTTTATCATCCTTTAAAGTTATATTAGTTTTCTATTCCAGAGAAAAGAATCCTGCTCAAGTCCCTTAACATTTTCATTTCAGCTTTTTCAACATATGCATTTTAGAAACTTCCTAACCTCCCTAGTCTTCACAGAAGAAAATTGACTTAAGATACATTGAACGGTCTTTGTGTGTTCACTCTGCAGTGAATAACAAAGAGTAACACAGGCTACATTTTTCAAAACTGACAAAAGCCAATATTCTCACCACAGTAGCTTTAGAAAACTTCATCAAATAGTGCTTTGTGCCTGCTTTCTAAAGAAGAAAAATAAACAGGCAATCCTGTATACATTTTTCCACTGCATTTGGGAACTGTTCAGAAAAACCACATCTGATAGTCAGTAAGAAGACTGAAATGTGAATAGAAATTATGCTATTTACACAGGGACAACAGCAAGAAGAGTGTGTCTGATGCAACTAGTGAGCATAAAGACCTTGTAGTTCAACTTAGTGCCAGTAGACTAGACACCAGTTTTGTCTAAGTGAGTGAAGGAAACAGGATAGTTACTGGACCCAATAGTGCAGCTGAAGCTGTACTAGCAGTAGGACATGCAGAATTGCTGTTGTGTATGGCAGCTTCCCTTCAAGAAGGGCTCTCTTCTACTGTGGCCAGAGATGGGCTCATGAGAAAAGGGGATCAGGCCGTTGCCACAGCATCCTGCTCAACCTAAAGGAGCAGTGGCCCCTGTGTACTGGCTTTTGCTATTGCTGTGCTGAGTTTGCTTGGGAGAAGCATCATCTTCACATATTGACCATATTGATTAGTAGGCAACTTTTCCCATGAATATATATCTTCACCTGTGTTAACCAACACCTTAGTCCAATCCACACATCACAGAAAGAAAACAGCCTAAGAGAAAAGAGCTGTAGAAATTACTAGCTGAGGATTATCTTCATTAAAGTACACTCACAGGACTTCATAGTCCATTGCTTCCTGACTTTTTCCAAAGACATTTGATAGGCCTGAAGAAAACCAGTACACAAAGGAGACATTACTATTTGAATTTGGAGATAAAAGCCTTTGAGCAGAAATTAAAAAAAAAAAAGTATTTTTTGCCTCACAGATTATGGTTGAAATAACAACTATTTCAGCCTTAAATAAAACAGTTACTGTTACTTCCAGAGTGATGCACGCACTGCTTAAACGGCATCTGTGCCCTGAGCTGCGAAGCAGAGAAGACAAACTCTTTTCACAGATCATGATAAGGAAAAAGGAAAAAAAAGAAAAATCATATTAAAGCACACTTGAGTTTGCCCCAGAGAAGGCTGCAGGAGTGTGTCAAAGCACAGCCAACAAAAGATACTGCTGCTTAATGCTACTAAGGACCTAATGAGCAATGTAGCACCTGTGGAAAAAAGCTTCCTTGAAAAGACTCTAAGTCAGTTTCCGCAGGAGATTCCTAGAGTTACAATGGAATATATGTATACCTTTCTCAAATAGAGAGATCTGTGTATTTATAAAGTTGAAATTATGACTGTTTTGCAACCAAATAGCCTGCTTTAGTCAGGCCACACATAGGACAGTGAACACAAATCTAGCTATTAGTTTACCACTTGTCTTCATCAGTTTCTTAAGTGACAACTGAATCAAGGAGATTTTTTTTTTTCTCCTCAGCTCCATCTGTTACCTGAATCCATGGCCATCTGTCATTTTCTGCAGCAGTCCAAGCATTTACAAGACCCTTCTTATTAAGTCGTGCATAGTATGGATACCATTTCTGGAGTCCAAAAAGAGCTCGATGAGTGGATGACGCAGTAATTTGTTGGTTTGACACAATTCCTCCTTCTATTCCTAGAGGGCCAGAGCATCCTGTGAATGAAAACAAGGAAAGAAATGAACTGAAATAACCAATTCTTCTAAATCACTAGTGACTTACCTATCAATAGCATATAAATACCCAAAAGATTATGTACCAAAGATATTACTGGAAGAAATAAAAAGCAACTGAATAGCATTTTTTTTTGCTTGTAGAAATGAGTGAATAGTACAAAACATTGCCCGTAAGTAACAAGTCTCATTACAAAAACAATGAAATAGATTAAGCTTGTAACTTCTTTTAGTCTGCTTTTTCTGGAGAGTTGACAGCTTGAGTGTTAAGGATACAAATATTAAGAAAATAATTCTCATATTCAAATATTGAAGTAGTTCCTAAAAGCAAATTTCAGGTTGTGCATCTATTGTACAGTTTCCATATTGCTGCTTGTGCCATAATGATTAGCTGCTTAGTCAATAGAAGTTGTTACTGCATTCATCTTTAGAAATAAGAAATTCACTGCATTCATCTTTAGAAATAAGAAATTACAAACATGATACTGTTTTGTTACATTAAATATAAAGGTCTTAACAGATGTAATCAGCAAAGCACAAAGTATATACTTAAACATAATATTCAATTGTTATAATTTTATGAATTGTTGATCACTAACTTTTCATCTGAAATAGTTAGATATAATCTTTTGTAAAGTCAAGATATTTTTTGCATATATTGATTTCCAAAGCCACTCAGTTAGGGAACAGAAATACTATACAGTTATTGTGAGCAATTCAAACAGGGAAATTTCTTTAAATTCATGATATACAAATGATTGGCAGGCTACCTGTTAACCCCCCACCACCACCACTTTCAAGTAATATGACTTGCTCTATTTCTGTAATCAATTCAGATGCAGGATATAAAGAGAAGCTTATTGCAGGAATTACTGTAGCAGTTGATCTGCTCAGTTGTTCAAAAGATCTGCTATTTTGTAGTCAACAGCACTTCAGCAATTTCAACCACAACAGAATGGAGCAGATATTTGCTTACTTCTAAGGTTTTCTCACAAGCCTGGCAGTGCTTTCACCTTTAGCACTACCAAAGAATAAACTCTGAAATGGTTTTGCTATGAAACTCTTAACACACAGTCATAAAGTCTCAATAACTCAATTCTTCATTAGTTAAAATATACAGAGAAGAAAAAAGTGACCAGTGCAATATGCTCATTTTGACAGAAGATGAGGCAGGAAGACAATACTGGGAAATACTAGCAACCTAGCGGCTGGGTATTACTTGCTCCTGGTAAATGAGACAAATATAAAACAGATCTAATCCAACTGTAAGACCATCAACAAACATGTGTCCATGCCCTTAAAACTGCAACTATAACCCTCATACTGGTGCAGTTCCAAACATATTATTTCTCAGATGAGAAAACTATTTTACATTTAGGAAGATGTTAAATGAAACCTTGGCCCATTTAAATTATGACAACTTCCACAATACTATGATTTCATCTGAATTTTTAACAGTTCTTTAAGCTCAGCTAAATTTAAAGATCTAGTTCTGCTTTTGTGCCCAATACCACCCAAAACTGTTGTAATCATAATTTTGCTGATAATTCTGTTGATGCTGCACAACGTGGAATGAAATGCAGTTCATTCTCCTGTAGCTGTTCCAGATGGACAGTAATGGCAGTAAACAAAGTCTTTATCACTAGTTAAGACAAATATAATACAAGGACGGATTTAACTCTGACACTTCCTCCCCTCCTCCCCCCAAAAAAACACACCAACAAACCCAGATTTGTTTGAAAAGTATTGTTTTTCACAGTGTTATCAAGTGTTACTTAAAATTTTGAAAGACCTGTTCAAATTTTCAGCTAATCAGAATACATCCTTTCAGTTTAAAAATAGCCATACATGCTTCAAGATGAGGGGAAAATTCTGTATTTTCAAAAATGTGTATTTTCTAAAATTTCCCATTTTTACTCACTAAACATCCTTGTCATTTTATAATGACAAACAAGGCACAAGCTTACCTATATCTATATTCAACTCATATGTATATGAAACATATACATATACACAGTACTGAGTCTAGTTTACAATGTAATTAACCATCCCAAGTAGTTGATAAATATGAATGAGAAATATCTAGAATTAGACATAGAAACAAAAGGAAGAAAGCGCTTTAGGAGGGGCTTAAATAGGAGATATGGGCAGCTACCCAACTCTAAAGGTATTTTAATGGACATGTGGACCATCCACCTATATTCGGTCCCCTCACAGTGAAAGACACATAGAAAAGTACACTTGCCCACCCAGCCAGCATTGATCTATGACCTGAGGAAAGAGGTGTGCATGTGCACACCAGCACCAGTTCTGATGGGGTTCCAAAATAAGTGTGTTTGGATTTAGTAGGCATTTTTTAAAGGAAAATGTTTTATGTTGAAACCCTGAACCTCCTACAAACACCGGAGCTTTGGCAGATCTAGAAGAGAAAAGGATGGGCAGGCTTTTGCTTATCAGACTGTAAGGTGCATAGTGACTAGTTTTGATTTGGAGCCATGTTTGTTGTCATGCTCAATATGTGTTGAACCATATTTGAAATGCATGCAAACTTCTTATATGAGATGTGAATTTTCCTTTCAAAATAAAAGGCAGTTTGATTTTGCCAAGTACAGCACTTAGTATGCTCTGTCAGTTCTGACCGTATATAGCCAGAAGTATTTGCCTTCCTTAGCTTTAGGAAGATTAGTCCTAAAATCCAAAGCAAATTTCTGCCTTTAGGGAATAGGTACTTCATTGTACAAGCTTCTTATTTTAATTGCAGCTCTAGCCTTGTCAAGTTGCCACTTGTCAATTTGAGTTAAATCCAAAATTTACCACTTACAAGAATTAAAAACAACTCATTAGAAATACTTCCTACTTTGATTTTAATTCTAAGCAAAACCAAATGAGATGTACAGGAAATGTGAGCCTAAATAGCTATTTCTAAACAACACTAGGTTTACTACATAATATATATGATGTATGCAGTATTAAGACCTGACTTTGGAGGGCTTTATTCACCGCTCTGAATGCCAGATCATTCTCATGAGATGAGAAATTTGAATTAAGTATTGTGCTTGCTGGTCTAAACCACAGAATTTATAATGTAATCTTGGTCTTCTGAACATAGTTGTACTGACCAGTTAAGCAATTTCTTGTGCATAAGCCTGGAAGCTGGGCCTTGAAGAAGCCTACCTAAGGCTCTCTCTTCCCAAGACATACCTGAGATAACTGTGCATGCATAGTTAAGGTTGTTTTCTTGATTAGTGTTACCTTGAGTTTGACAGCATTGAATTTAATCTACCATTTTATAGCAGAGTCAAACAGTTTTTTGAGATCTTTCTAAAACTCTTTGGTCCATTTGAATAATGCTAAGTAGATTTCCTAAATTATCAGAACATTTGCTACCTTACACAGATAGTAGGATATTGAACAGTCAGAAGTTCAGCAAAGATTTTGCTAAAACTTTAAAAGTTAGCTCCTTCCAGTATTAGAACTGACCATTTTATCCATCCCTTTTTTTATGTCTTTTTAAAAAGACATTATTCTACAAAAAAAAATCTATTTTATTTTCTTTCATCAATTGAAAGGAGATTGTTCTTTTTACTATTTTTTAATAAGTTTTTTTTACTGTTTTTTACTAAAAAACATTTACTTTGTCTGAAAACTTGCCCTGAATTACTTATCTTTGGTTCTGTCAGACATGTTTCTCTGTCAACAAGCTCTGTCACCACACTAGCTGCTGCGTAAGATCTCCAATTTGAGACACAGAAATGCTTTTCTGCAGGTTAAAGTAGCAATTATTCCTTTTAGTCCTTACAGGTTAGGATATATCACTGACTACTAACAATGGAGGAAAATAAGATGCTGCTTTTGGAGATTCTTTATCCATTAAATAGCAAAAAAATCCGCTAAAAACATTTTTTTTTAAAGAATGCATATTTTTTTCAAAACAGGTACAAGTTCTATTATATTTTACTGCTGTTATACTTCTATTTCTATTAAATCCACAGTCTATTTAACAAAACTCACGACAAGTCAGGAAGCTGAAGTCTCCAAGAGAGTAATACTACCACTACAGTGACCTTGTACAATTCAGGCTGGTCAATGTTAGACATTAATAGACAATCATTGTCAATAGTTCTATTAGTGTCCATTACTAATATTGAAAATAGTGTCTATTTTCAATAAACAATAGTTAATGCTGACATACTGGAATATGACAGGCAAACTGATGCAAGAAAGTAAAAAAAAAAATCAACGATTTGCATAACAGGTTCATGTTATAGATTCATATGGAAGGTTGTCACTTACAGCTGTTACTTATGTCATTAAATGGCAAAATACTATCTCAGCCTGTATTTTTTTAATCCTAACACTGACAACTGATATACAACAAATGAAGCACTAATGATGCTCCTCTTACTCTCATTAAACATAAACCAGTGCTCAGCATACCCATTTCACTGTCTACAAAAATGAGACAAATGCAACGATGAACCAATAAGCTATGTATCTCTGAATGGTTCCTGCACAGGATGGCAGAAGTCAACACCAACATCTGAACTGTTAAAAGATGCATTTTTCTTTTCATTTTCCATAGGTACCCCCACCAATTCAGTGAAAGATGACATATTATAAAACTGCCTTCAAGGTTTTCTTTACAATCCCCAAACATAACAATATCTGAAATACAACATATCAGTTTTTACTACAAAGCAAACAGTATTCTATATTTCACTCCTAGGCCAAGCTAATGGGGACTCTTGGCTATTCCAACAGTAAATGCCTCCAGTAGAACAAAAATATTGACATAAAAGGAAATAGAAGATGACAATTAGAAAAAAAAGCTTACTCTGGTTTACACAGATAACATCAGATTTAAATTAGATTAGAGAAAGATGTCCTTGATTCTTACTATCACTAGGGGGAGGATAAACCATTTTAAGGAAAAAAAAAAAAAAAAAAAAGAGAGAATTACCACCATGGCAGATAATCATAATCAGAAAGCATTGAGTAAACATTTTAAGTGTGTATAGCATGTATAATGTGGACTTCTATACTTCATTTCAGTCCACAAATTAAGCAAAATCTCTACATGGTTTAAACATTACTTGCAAGTGAGAGGATTATGCCTTGGCAAACAAAAAGACCTCTTGTTATTGAAGACGAAGCATGTCTGATTCTGCAGCGTGAATATACAGCTTTCATTTCTTCTGTTGGTTTGTCTCCAGGTAACGTCATCAAAACAAGCAGATGCAAAATTGAAGGCAGGCAGAAAACAAATCTGCTTTAGAAATCTGCACTCCTCTCTTTCTTCACATACCTCATTTCGTGGAATGAGGTTACTCTGACAGTGCTTACCATTGCATGATAATTGTGCTGAACACAAACCCTGACAATGGCATTACGGATGACCTCTGATACTGCATTAATTAATGCTGATACATGCATAAGCTTCCCACCATGCCAGCCAAACATCAGTCTATTTCTTCATCTCATTCCCCCAGCCACCCACACATTCTTGCCCTGTTTGTTTTCTCAAGGATACCTTCTTTTCTGATAGCAGTTTTTTTTTTTTTTTTTTTTTTTTTTTTTTTTTTTTTAATTT
>VZSV01000300.1:46683-75228 GCA_013398735.1 Nothocercus julius
TTTTTTTTTTTTTTTTTTTTACTCCTTTTTCTGTTAATATCAGTCATGTGGCACATCACATGAAAACCTGGGGTCATCTTGTTCCCTCAGTCTGAAGAAATAAATAGAGGAAAGACAGGTAGGGGAAGGAAATACCTACCCCCAGCACAATCATCCTGTTTCATTACAGAGGGTATTTAAGTGGGATCATGAAGCCAGAACGACACAAAGCTCGAGAGAGACAGATCAGTAGTGCCAATAAGAAAACATGGAAAAGACATCTCCTCAACAAGGTAGTTCAAGCTAAAAATGAGATGCTACTAAATAGGTTTGATTTCATAATGGAGATATCGACACAACACAAAAGCTGTGCTAGGAGACTCATGTAGCATGGAGATGATTAAATGCGTAATATGCCTATTGGTCCCAGCAGGCTGTCTGAATATTGTACAAGGTTTATATCAGAGCATACAATGAAAAGTGTACCCTCTGCTGCCTAATCGCTTTAAGTTACTGAGAAATCAACTTTTAGAGCAAGACATTTCCATGTAGTACTAGGGCACCAGGATGAAAACACACCCAAAGGCATAGCACTGAAGACTTTGTTTCAGCATCAAATACTGAGAGCTCAGTCTCATTTTCCTGCTGTGCCGAAATGAAAAAACTACAATACTGATCTAACTGCTGAGCCTAATTTTGCACACCCTAGTGTCTTAAATGGGGTGTCTGGACAAAAAGGGTCTGTAGGAGAGGGGCCTGTGTGTGCTTTGTTGTTTGAAGACTCAATATTAAAAGCATTAGAGTTTGATTAATATTTTTCACAAGGTCACTGAAATGCCTAGGAGAAAATTTCATTTTTAACAATGTGTTCTGTCATGTCTAAAATACTCTCTGTCTCTCTGTTTTTTCGTACCTATATACTACACAGAGATGTTAGTCAAAACATACTCTCAGAACTATGTACCCTTAGCAAACCTCATTAGTTTCAGCAAGAGCTTCAAGAGGGATTTGTCCAGTATCCAGTATAGAAAACTAAACATATATTTGGAGCAGCTAATGTATTTTAATGTATTTATATGTATATATGTATTTATATGCATGTATATGTAATTATATGTGCTAATGTATTTGTTTTGCAGTTGGTTTTAATACTCTTAAATGCAGGAACCTGTATTTCTAGAAACTACGTTTCTTAATATAGTTTCCTTTGCTAATCAAAAAGGAAAGCCTGAATCACTCCAATAAATATGAAGAATTAACAAATATCAATGAGTATATTTTAGTTATATTTAACTGTGGAGCCGAACTCCTTCAGAGATTTGGAGGTGCTCTTAGGACATGACCCCTTCTCAGCAGTACCAGGTTCTCAGAGGTTACTAAGCCTGGGAGAGCCCCACCATATAAGCTTTTCTGAAGTCCGAAAATTCCAGAGATCCCAGGTTCCTGGTGATGCTCAGGACTAGAGTTGCCTTCTTCAGATTTCCAGGACCCCAGGTTTGTAATTGCCATGTGTTTCAGGACCTCAGTTTCACAGTAGCTCACTGCAAGCTTTAAGCTGCAACATCCTGCAAATTTAATGCCCCAGTAAGGATTCAGGAAATCAGATGTGGCTGCATGGGAGTCTTGTTTAAGCAGCTTAATGTTTAACAGTTTCATGTTAAACTGACATTTTCACTAGCTGAATTCACCAGAAACCTTGTTATATGCCCTAATTATTAATTCAGTAAAAATATGTTCATATTTTCATCTTTTTTTTTTTTGTAAGATGAATTTTAGCCAGACACACACTTTTCATTGCTTGTAATTTTGACATGAACACAGGGCAGCTGGAGAATACTGATGGAGAATAGTTCGCAATACACAAAGTATCATACAAGATGATCACAGAACTATTTCAGAGCACAGTTAAGGCTACTTTTATACTTAAAAAGTTATGTTATACTTAAAAAGTTATGTATAAAAAGTTATGTTCCCTTGAACATGTAACTTTTGCTTCATGAATGTTCCTCTATAATGTTTTTTCTTAGTATAGTATTTTGCTGAACCAAAGTGTGGGGGCTTTCTGTATCACTGGGCTGCTGAGCCAGGGTTGGTAAGAGTAGGACCTGGGAATGAGAGGAATAATTACGTCTCAAGTGAAGACTAAGCATCAAACAGAAGTTCTGACAAGTACCTGATGCCAAGAAGTCCCACCAAACGAAGCAACTCCCTTGGAAACACACTTAGAAGTGAAATAGAGAGGAAAAAAAGCTAAAAAATCCACACAGTCTGTTCAAAAATACTGTGAAATTAATTCTTCCTCCCACACTACATGTCCTGAAAGTAGCGGGTGTCCTATATGCCAAAATAAAAAAAAATTGTCCAAGAGACAAAACAGAGACAGAAGAAAGAAGATTCTAAAGTCACAGCTCATCAAAATGATTTCGATGACAACTACTAGTTTGGGAGTACAAGGCTCCATGTAAACAGTAGCCTTGAAAGGCTCTTTATGTGCAAATTTATCAGGTCTTTACATAACTCTTAAATAAGACAGACATCGAAAGAAGGGACGTTTTTGCTTAAAACTGCTGCTTTAATTTCCATAGACGAGATGGCAGAAGATGACCAAATGTGCTAAAAACACATGGTAATGTACTAAACACACTGCACAGGAAACAAACAAAAATATTGTGAAGGTACACTGCTTAGCAAGATTTGCGATATGCTAGACAAATCACACTGGTACACTCGTTCTAAATGTAGTCTTACTACATATGGGCATGTGAAATATGCAGAATAGGAGGTTAAGGGACTGTAGTATATGTAAAAAATATTTACGGTGACTAATCTTAACCATTTCTTCAAAGAAAAAAAAATAGAGAAAATACACCATGTGCTTTAAGGCCAGCAAGTCTTAGTAATCAGCAAGCTACCGCTCCACAAGCACAATAGTGAAATTATAATACGCTCACCATTTGCCAAAGAAAAAAGTGAACAAAAAGTACCTGTGGAACTACTCACAAATTACCACAATCTCTCCCACTTCAACTGCGCTAGTTATTCAGACAGACTCTTGAGGTGAGTCATAAGGATGGTAGGTGAGTGTTTCACCAAACTCAGAGTCTGGGTATAATATAACAATTTTCACAAATCTGTAAAGTGTTAAACATGACATAAAAGTGAAGGGAAATATTTAGGAGACTAGCTAAAAGAAATGGAGGAAGTTTAAGAAACAAAGAAGAGACACACAAAATTTATTATAAACATTAGGAAAAACTCCCTGAAACTACTTTAAGCTGATGAGTAACATGACAAGTCAATATTACAAAGCAACATTATTTGGGATACATCAATCTACATGTAATACTAGAAAATGCTTGCTAGAGAACAGATTTTCAAGGATAGAAAAAAATAGACTATATAATATAATTTGTGTTTTCTCTTTTCTATCTACGGCATTTCACATTTTGTGATGTGGCTTAGCAATCCTTGAGCAGTGTGAGGTAATTCTGAAACAGCAATCAGTCATTTACATAATTAGTGTAACAGTATTTAATTATATGATTAGTGTGAAGATGTGTAATACTCTAATGGTATAATTAGAATGTGTTATAACTACATGTAATTACATAATTAGGTGTAATGGCATAAAACTTCTCAAAAAACAGATATATACAACCCTTGCTATAGGAGCCAGTATAGTGCACAATAATACATTGGTATAAGAAGGACAGGTAACATTTTCATGTCACCTGTGTTAAGGATAGCTCAAAAGCAGTGAATACTTAAAGTCTGTGAGTAGTACTAAAGTAGAAGAATGTGGTATGGCTCCAGCATAGGGGCAATTCAGTAATAATCTACAGTTACAACCTTTATTTCCATCCTTAATTATCTGTTTATTATCTGTTTATTTATAACTCTTCATAGAGTTACCAGAATAGTATGAGTACGGAGGGGTATGACTGAAGTATTCAAATACCTGCATTTTGCAAAATTTTACAATTACTCATGTAAGTACTACATTACTTCTCTTTTAATTCTTTATAACACACTTGATTTTACTTTTTTTTTTTTTTTTTTCTCTCCTCATGTCCTTCAGATACCTAGCAGCTGGCAATTCCATATGCCTTTTCATTAACCAGAGAAAGCAAGGAACACACTCCTTTTACTATTGCACTGTAGTATTGTCATGCCCACTCAACTACCAAGCCACACACACCCCAGAGACAACAAATTAACTGTTACTGTCTAGCACATTTAATAATCACTGTTCTTGCTACCTGCAGCAATACCTATACCAAAGCACTTTGCTGCTTAAAATACCTGACTTCTTACAATTTTAAAAATTTGTTGACACCCAAGAACATTATCCTTTCAAATATTTTAAGTGTTTTGCTCTACAGAGTAGATGATGGAGTCCTAGGTGACACTTACAAACACTTATCTATAGAAGCACTTCTAGTGAAAATAGGCAGGATCACTTAATACGATGATTCACTTCCCAGTATAAAGCCTCCCACTGAGAGTCCTAAAAGACAGGCTATAGGCACCTATCTTGCAATTCAATAATGCTTTACTGACACTAGAAGAATTCTTTGACTAGTTCAGTATACTCAAAACTTATACTTTATATAGCCTAGACTATCCATTTTTAGTAATAAGAGCAAACTGGTCTCATACGATGTATAACCTGAGCAATTTTAATAATGATTTTTCTGTTATTTGTATCATCCAAAAACCAGAAGGGATAAATCTTAAAGAGATGGATGTGATTCCCAGCAGAATTCCAAATTACATTTCAATTGCCCTTAAAATAATTGAACTGCATAAAAAAAAAAAAAAAAAAAAATCAACAACTTTTACATAAAACTTTAACAGATGTTCATCTTTTTATATCATAAAGTTCCTGAGTCAGGTTTTCTGATTAAGTGTAGCATACAAATTCCGTACAGTAAACATCTAGGCATGTAAAATGTCTCAAATCAAACTTTAACCTATGATTTCTGTCTACAATTCTGTACACATTATGTTGGATGCTTCAGTGTGTTTGCCTGCTGTAAATCTGGGAACTCACAGAAGCTACTTGAAAAAAATCCTAGCCTCTTTGTGGTTAATGATCCACACTTTCTTTTCCCTGCTTCCCCATGTGTCTACAATGCAAACATAGAAAAATAAATTATATCCTTCACCTTTGTTACAGTTTTCTAACCATTACATAATTTATTTAGTATTCCATTTGCAACACAGTCTAGATTTTCCTGCTATACTGACTAGATCTTTTCAAATCTGCTCCTATTTGAAATCATCCTCTTTGATCATGGATGGCTACAGAATTTCAGCTATTTTTTTTTTTATGTGGCATCTGGTATAATAGCATAAATATTCTCTCTTTTCTCCATGAGGTACAGGGTTGACATATCCTGCCACTACATTTGCCTTTTCTGCAACTCCATCACACAATCAATCAACAATTACTCTTAGATAAACTAAAACACATAGGCTTTCTTCTCCATATTCTTTTGAATTCAGGGAACACTTTCTTCAGTCATTAACTTTTAAGTTCTGATACCTTGCACTTTGTTCCATAGCATTTTATTCTATTATTATGGCTCCCGTCTCTCACATGTACTCCTTTGTATTTACAATGCCTTCTAACTATGGAAATCAGATCTTTACAATCCATTCATAATCCAGGTTATTAGCAAAACCACGCAAGATTTCTTCTAGGAGTCCACCTGCCATATTGTCACTTTTATCATCACATTAGGCCAGTTCCTTACATTTTCATGCTCAACAGGAGCACACTCCTTACATGCTCAACAGCATGTAACAAAACAATCAAACCATGCTGAGGAAGAAGCAGCATCAAACCAAAAGAACTAATTTTACTTCCACGTATAGGGTAGGTACCCAATGGTAGTCCCGCACAGAATGCATTGTGAACAAGAAATGCTTACATCAAGTCAAAGTTTACATGAAGTCAAATGGACTACAATAGTATTTTTGAGGTACTAAGTAAATAAATGAAACCAAACGAAAATATATAAGGCTCAGGAACTCCCCTGAGCTGAAAATAACAGAAGACTGGAGAAAGCTCAACAAAGTGCCATATATCCTTGGTCTGTTCTTACTGACATCTGCTATCACTACTGTTAAGGGCAGGATACCTAGCTAGATGAACCCTTAGACTAAGTCAGTTTTTAAGTTTTTTTTACATTATTTCCTCCTTTTCGTCTATACTCTAGCTAATCATTTTACATACTAAATGTTCCCACAGTCACATTAGAAAATCATATCATTTTAACACCTGACAAACTTGGTATCTTTTTTTTTTTTTTCATCTTGAAAAGAAAATCATAGCTATTTTAAGCATCATCTACTGCAGAATACAAAAATATTTCTACGCATTATGTGATTGTTTCTTTAGAAGAAAACATAAACATTTAAAAAAAGCTGTACAATCATTGTGATACTCACTGTGTTGGCAGTTTCTTCCCATAAATTCACCTGGACATTCACAGGAATAGTTGGCAACAAGGTCTGTACAAATTCCACCATTCTTGCAGGGTTCAGCTTCACATTCGTTTACATCTGCAGGAAGTACACACCATCAGGATTAGCAAAGAGGCATTCTAAAAGTAATAAGGCCGTGTCTTGAAACGCTATAACACAAAGTATTTATATGCCTGATATTAAAGGAAATGTGTTCTTTAGTCCATCAATTTCAAATATTTACAATAACGAATGTGATTAACCAGAGTATATCTGAGGAAAAAAGAAAAGCAATCTCATATAAATATAGCTAGTTTCAAACACACACTAAATTTTGGCAACAACAGAACTCAAAGTTTTACTATGCAATTCCCAGAGGGTATCACAGCCACAAGTTGGATCTTAATGGAGCAAAGTCAATTAGTCCTATTATTTAATGACACTTGCAACTTTCAGAAATGTTGATACTTCTCCTTTAGCAATAGATATCAGCTAAAAGTGCCTCTGAGTTCATCTTAATTCATTAAACATCTAATTGACAAGGTTGCTTAACTATCTAAAAATTTTCCTTTCTGTGCATGAGTTAATGGACAAATTGAAACTAAATAGCTCGATCTAAGAGCTTGAAAAGTTTATTAAATTCCAAAAACAGAAAAGGTGGTTAATTTTACTTGACTTTCTTTCAGCACCTGCTTGTCAAATACAGCATGGTAATCTTAGTGTATAGTATCACATTATTTTTCTCAAATGCAATATAGCACTTTTCAGTCAGCTTAAACAGACATGCGAAAGATAATGATATCATAATTAGAATTTAATATGTGCATTTATATTCAGTCTACACAGACTACATAAATGCTACATAAATGACTAAACCTGAAGTAACAAGACATGTAGAGATGAGGCAGAATGCAGGGATGACAATAAAGTAGCTCGATTTCTAGTAGATAAGCATGCAACTTCTGTACTTTTTTTTTTCTTTTTTTGATTCCTTTCACTTACAAGGGATATACAAACAAAAAAGTAACGTCTTAATACACAAGTTTTGCCTAGATCTTACTGTTTTTCTGATGCCTACAGAAAAGCCAGTATCTTTAGTCTGTTTTACAGATCTAAAGATCTGTGCAGCTTTTAACTTACAAACTTTACACTACAAAGTTTATACAAGTGAATTGTGCATCTTTTCCTGTTGAATGAATCAAGCTAGACTGCTATATGCACCATTGTTACTTTTTTTTTTTTTTTTTAACTACACAACACACGTAGCTAGCAATGCACAATTTCTAGCTTTTACAGTTACTTCATTTACCTCATTTAATAATCCATTAATATCTGTACCACATACTCACAGTGTTCTACAAAATTAGTTTTTACTACACCAAAGATGTTGCCTTTCTTTAAGGGTCATTTTTATGCCAAAACTAAACTTTTTGCCTTTGTATTTTCCTGTATAAGAAATTCAAGACAAAAGGAACTTTATGATGGAGAAGAAACTAGTCTCAAGTATAAAAAAAGCACAAAAATAGAAAAGGTATCAGGAAAACTGCATGAACCATGTTCATTTCAGAAATTAAACACTTTCAGAAACTAAAGGGTAGCTATATTTTTAAGTACACAAATAATTTACAATACGTTCCTACAACCACCTATCTATTTTTGCGAAGTCACTATTTGAACTCAGGTGCACTGGATATATGCGGCTCTACCAAAATTATGTTGAGGAGACAACATAATTTGTGATTGAAGCGATATATTTAAAACACTATGTGAGTTATTACATTTCCTGAAGTTTATAAGATTCTGTTTAGAATATAGGTATCACACAATAAACCCAAATGTCCAGACGAATCTTTCTTTCAGTAGAGGAAGCATTAGGTTTTGGGTATAAAGGAAAAGTCTAAGAGGAAGTCAAAGTATTGATGTAACAGGATATCCCTTATGAATTTCACATTAATAAGAGTTGGGTGTAACTTCTTGCAAACTTTACAGTGGACAGGTGTCTTAGGTTTACATGGACTTTCATAGAAGATGGGAATCTCAGTTAAAATGCATTTCCAGGTTCCACCTCAAACCAAGCTGTTTGTTTGTTTGTTTTTTAAATGAAAGCTTTCTAAAGCGAAGCTCTTTTCTAACTTTATAGTCAGATGATAAATGATTTTCGGTGTACATTTATGTGAGTGTTCTGCTCATGGCAGGCTTGGCCTTTGTAATTATTGTTTCCTGTTTGAAAAGTGACCAAACATACAATTACATTGAAATAACATATATAAATAAGCAGTTTTGAAGTTTGTTGCTTCAACAAGCAGTCAGAAGATAACTCCTTCGCCATTACAATAATTTGTGTAATTATCCCATCACATTGCTTTAAGATATGAATAAATCCTAATGGAATTTAACTAAGGGTCATTTGCATTTACACTTTCACAGCATTTGGGGTGGGGGAGAGGAAGGGTGGTCATGTCATCAACTCTTAAAAAAAAGGTAACAGTCTCCTTTGCCTAAACATTTATAGAGCTAGAACATACTATTTTATTATGTTATGAGCTGAATTTGTACAACTACAGTTATACCTACTGTAAAAGTTACATTGGGTTCCCAGGCATTTTGTGTATTCATTGGACAATATTTCTGAACACAATTTTCTGGAACAAAAATTTTGCAAACAAGCAGCACTGAGAAGCCAGTGACACGTACTGCTAGAAGCTAAATTTTTAGAGGAATCATTATATATTTTACTCTTGCCATGTTTTGTGAAAGTAACTTCTCAAAAAATAGGGATATGTTTCTGATTGTTTTTAAATGTGCTCCTGAAATAACTGGAAAGTAAGCAGCCCTTGGAATTCCACTTATACTCAGTCAATCCATGTCTGGATTCTGCACCATATTCTAGCAAAACATACGCAGTATGCAGACTTTGTATCCATACTCCAATTGTTGCTGCAGACAGAAATACAAAGGCAGATCTTCACTATACATGGAGGCTATATTCAGTTCTTTGAACTAGAAAAATTCCAGAGTCCCGTAATAAAATTTATAATTACTACTAAACTTTCAGCTTTTCTTAAAGGCATCATATACTAGAGCAATAAAAAAAAAAAAAAAATACTGGGTTCCTGCCTGAATATCTGCTTAGTAAAGAGGAAGAACACAAGGAAGTACTCAATGTGCTAGAAATAAAATCTACCATGGGAAATTACCAAGGAACAGAAATTCTAGAAAAAGAACTCTAAATTCTTTATAGGCATTTATAAAATTTGCACAATATTTCATCTCCTTATTTGTCTTTTTAAGCAAAGCCCATTAACCTCACATTTTCATCAGATTATTCATCATTTTAATACAAGCTAACACGTCTGTGGGAAAAAAAATCAAGGTCACTGAACTAAAAACATTAAGTGAGCAAATGAACTATCTTTCATGTGGTGAAAAAAAGGGGAGTAATTTATCCTTTTAAAAGTTTTACTGTATAAAGATGTCTTTTCAAGATATTTGAATTTCTTTGAGTCACCGTTCATAGTGAAATATGTAGGATAAATGTATGACTTTCCAGTATATTTCTAATTGTCTGTGAGAATGAAGTGGAAAAAAGTAACAGATGTTTTTATACTAATCCCTATATTTTACCCTTACAGAACAATAAGATATGATTAATGCAGAAAGAAGAAAGTCTGGATTATATTTTTCACTTGGATCCTAGAGCTTGTTTTGCTTTTCCCTCCACTTAATGCAGCTTTGAAATCATCAATCCACACAAATCATATTTGACACATGATAAATGAGGAGGGACTAACTCATTCTAGTTTCAATTTGATACTAGCACAGACCCTTGTAGGAAAGAAAATTAGCTTAACTGATTTAAAGAAAGGAGCACAAGCTCTACAGAATTATTTAATTAACTATAATATTTGATTAAATGTGCAGATATAGCATATTTTACTAAAAACAGCTTTTGCAAATTAGGGTCAGATATTCTGTTCAAATTGTTAGATGGGCCAATTAGGATATTAAATTTTATACTAAATAAAACTCCTCTGAAATACAAATATGTAGTATAGAACTACACTGATTTGGAGCTTAGAGCAGTCAATTCAGAGTAGTATATCAGCAGTAGCAGTTCACCTGACTCAAAATAGATTTCTCTACAGAATTCTGAAATGAACTGGGATGCAGCAATGAGGAAATATTGTTCATTTTTGAAACTGCATTGCTACTTGAATAATATATTACAGGATGAAGACACTTGGTTAGGAAGTGAAAATCATGTTAGGTCTCATCCTGAAAATCCACAGTTTCCACTTCCTGAAGTGAGACCATAACCACAAAGCTATGCCCAGGCACAGCTGAAGCTGCATCATTAGGCAACCTGCAAGAGAAATACAGTGGCAGAAACTGCGCTAGAGCACTAGACTATATAACATAGTGATTTGGACATTTACCACACATTAGAATTTGGGGATTTGGTCCTTGTTTGATTACAAGCACTGTAAAATCCTTTGAGCATTGAATATAACATTAGTAAAAACAAATAATGTACAAACAAAGATAATATTACTAAAGAAATATACTGCTTATTTTGACCTTTAACTGCTAGATATAGACACACAATTTTTCCTGGAAAAGTATCTGAAATTAAAAAAAAGTATATATTAATTTCAGATCTGTTATAATCAAATATCTAACTATTAACTATTGAAGTTCTTCTGCTAGCTAATAGTTGTCAACCTGATTCTTTGTGACTGAGGGCTGAATAAGCTTGATCAATAGTTTTCAGCATCTCAGCTTGCTGCTTGGCTGCAAGCTTATACCAGCAGCTTGTTCCTGTCTCCTGCCCGCTTGTTCTTTGCTTAGTCCTGGCTCCCGCTATCTGAGGGCTCCTGCCTTGCTTCAGGTCCAGGGCTACATTGCGTAGTACGTGCTTCCTGAATCTCTCCTGTCCACCAACCCATTCCTTCTTTAGTATCCTTTGATTTTACATTCACTTTGGCATGTTGATCATACTCGCAGCCCAGCCTCAAGTCTCATTTTTAATCAGTCTTCTAGTTTGATAAAACGGTTAACTCGAAGTCCCAGTATCCAGAACGCACGTTCCAAATTAGAAGTCAGCTTGGCCTTTATTATGGGGCATCAATTAGACATACCACAGCTGTGGCTCAGTAGTGTCGCAAATATCTTTCTGTAATAACATAAGATACATTTTATAAATAGAAAAGAGATGGGAACTGATGATTAACTGGTTATAATCTCTTAATTAGCTTCTGTGAAAACCAACAAATACACACTCGATAAAGACCAGAGCAAGTAAAAAAAGTTTTTTTAAAGAAAATCAAAGATGAACTTCACTATCCCAGTTCTGCTTGAAAATAAAGTATACTGATGACTGAATACTGTATTAAAATATTTCTCGTATGGAAATGTTTAAGGCATAAAATAGGGGAATGCATAGTATGGAATAATTATCTTGAGCTGGTGCAGCCTGTTCTTGAGTTGGAGTTTTTTTGATGGTTCTTGGTAGATCTTTTAGAAGAATTTTCCATGTTTTTTTCATTATTGACACTGAATTACTTATTATTCTAATTAAGTCTTACAAGACCATACAAACTATACGATTCTTCCTGCAGAATTTTATAATAGCCTGTTACTGTTCACACATAAGCTTTCAAATATGAGCTTTTCATTACTGCTTTCCTAATAAGTACCATGAAAGTTGGATTATATACTGTTACTACATATTTGTGCCCATTTGTACAAGCATAAGATTTTTGTCAAATATTAAATGGTGCAGCTGCATTGAAATCAATAAAATCCTGTTGATTTTACTCAGCAAAGAATCTGAATCAGGAGACTTATTGAAGCAGTATTTAATATGCCTATCTTAATATTTAATAATTCTATCTTGACAGATAAATACTCAATTAAATGATAATATGTGAAGGATTAAAGTACTCAGAGGACATGCCTGCTTTAGAGGCGGGAGACTTTCAATAATATATTTACAAAAATAAAATTTGGAACATGAATTTCCTTTCTTTGGGTCCTATGGTCTAAATTGGTTACATTCTAAACCATTCTAAACCAGGTTACATTCTAAACCAGAACACTCACCATGTAACCATTCTAAATTGGTTACAACTTCACATTTTATAAAAAGCTTGGAAATTTGTACTTAAAACAGAATGAAACCTGAAAGTTTGAAAAGAGAAGTACATCATCTTGAACTGTTGGTTAAAAGATTCAAAAGAGGTAAGTAGTTAATTCAATAGTAATTTGTTTTGTGATTATCTACAGCTTTAAGAAAGTTTCCAGCCAGTTTCCAAAGAAGTTCCAAGGAAGTTTTTGGATGCAAAATGAATGAAAACTTTATTTATGTTAGATTCAAGAAAACTCTTCCTGATTTAGGTAGGCTTATGCAAATACAAAAAACTAATATGCTATAAATATAACCCTCCCACTCTACATTCAAAAGGAACAGAAGTATATTCCTGTGAAATCTGAGTACACCTTATTAAAACCTAAACTAGATGTATTCCATATACATTCAACACTGCACAGAGTTAACATTGCACAATTAAATTCAATAGTTTCGTTGCTTTTTAAAAGCTAGTTACCTGCCCACAGACACAAAAATCCCTGTGCCAAACAATCTGCAGGTAACATGAAATGCAGAGTCATACAAAAGTGATTTACTGTTTAGATATGCTGATCTCATCTCCAAAAAGAGTAGAAAACAGCATTACACTTTGTGAATGAGCAAGGACAAGCCTCTTGATCCCTACTATCCTTAAATACACAGGATCATTCTCTCTTCTCTCACGATTCTATAGAAAGTTTTCCTTCTCTTGTATTTGACATGATGAATGTAGCAAATGTTATCCAGATCATCTCTGCAAATATTATCCTCACAGATCTCTATTAAGACTTTTCCTGAATCTTTCAGAATAATACTATGTTAAATATTTGCACTATATGCAAAGAAAGATGAGAGTAAATTGGTAAATTACTAAAATTGTTATGAATCCAAAAGAGACATCATAAACAAGCCAAGGAAATAAAAACAGGCTCTAAATATACATTAAAAATTTTGGCCTGACCACCTGTGACTCTGAGACACTTTCGTAACAGTAATACACATCGAAGTCTAAACCCAAGAGATTTTGAAAAGAGTTCAGTTGCTCTTAGAGTTCTAACCTAGATCTAATCAGAAATTCTCCTATGCATTTTTCCTAACATAAGGAAACAAAAGTCAAGTGCTGTTTCCCCTCTTGATGGTCACAAAAAAAAAAAATTAGGTTCACCTTTTTTCATTGAAATTAGCACATATCATTATGATTCTGACTTCATTATAAGGAGAAAATTAATAGTAAACAAATAGTAAAAAAAAGTTATTTTGAGAAAGAAAAATGAAACCCTGTTTTGCAAAACTGAAACAATACTTGAAGTTTTTGAAGTCTTTTCTTATATGACGCACTTAAGTTTGACATGACCTGTAAAACACTTAATTTTGACTACAGAGTGTTTTTTATAATGATTAGATTCCTACCCCCACAGGTTCACATATCTATTCTACCTATCATTTACAAGCCTGTTCACAATAATGCTTTTCCAGAATCAATGACCCAGTGGTAGCAGCTATTTGTAAGGTTGTATTTTAGGACAGAGTTTTTATGTAAATCTTCAATTTTTTTTTTTTTTTTGGTAACCTACTATCATGGCATTTTCCCTGTTTAACACTCCTCTGAACAAAAATATCCAAATTTAAAGTTTTTCATTCATTCCTGAATGCACTGCAATATAACACTAATTATAACCGCAGTTCTTAGAATGAATGTTAAGGATGAATTCTATAAAAAAATATTAAGTGTCAAGAAAAAAAGCCAATTAATTATTTCATATAATAGTGTTCTTTTGGGCACTTTTCATTCAGATCAGATTTAAATTAAAACTTTCCTAAAAAGTGCATTGGTAAATACTGCAAAGATTATGCATCACTCTGCTATATGCAAACATAATATTTTCTGTGCTATGTCCATTACATAAAGGTTTTCCAGCATGAGTGCCAATAGTAAACATTTTATTATTTAAACAGACCAAAAGTTTTCTTTTTTTCCATAGAAACTAATGGATACTATGTAAAATAATGTTAAGATCATAGAATTAAGCTCCTAAAAGTCAAATAGAAATGTCTAAAGTGTACTATAAAGGTTCCAATTGACTTCAAAGACCTTTGATCAGATTCTAAATAAGGAAGGGCTCTACAGGAATCTTTGCCCCAGTAACTATACACCTTACTTCTTCCATAGCAATATTTTTGACTGATTAAAAAGTGAACCAACTTTTTAATTCATTTTCATTACAAGCATTTCTCCAAAATTCATGGGTAAACAAATTATTTAAACATAAACTGTGTTATTTATGAAAATAACATAGGTGGGCTTAATGAGAAGTCCAATTATTTTCAAAGCAGATTTGAACACAGATCAGAAAGTTACCATATTTCCCTTTCCATGTCCCAAAGTAATCACTTCAAAATGCAATTCTTTATGTATTTCAGAACAGAATGATTATAGGGAACAGAAGATTATATAATCTTCTTCAGATTAAATATACACCTATATAGATATACTTATGTTTGTATAAGTGCATGTAAAGAGATGGCTTAAAGGTGATTTCTGCCCTTTTCTAATACCTTACAAATTCATATTCCTAATGGATCATATACAAGTGCATTATTGCTTATTACTCTTATTGCTAGATTTAATCACAAAAATAAACTTTCTTGTTCTTCAGTGGCTGTGGAATGCCACATTTTTCTTACATGTAACATACATGGATACATACTACATTAAAAGCACACTTATAAATCATTTAATAGTTATGGAGAGTTAAGAAAGTACTGGGTGCTTTAATACATGACTAATCAATTCTCTTAGATTACTAAGAATCACAGAAAAACACTATTTTTGTGTATAAATACAAATACATAAGCATTAAAAATGCTTACACACACAGAAATATTACAACAAATACACATCTGACATATATCACTTGTGGCAAACACACTCATTTGTTAACCACCCATTAATCATTTTTCTCTTTAATTTCCTTGCCTCCTCTGCAAAGGTGAAAAAGATGACCAGATCTCCCTCCCTGCAGAAGATGCAGAATACGAATGAAGTAGTTTCCTCATATCATCAATGACTGTCTAGTTCAGGAAGGGAAGTATTTATTGCAGTGACTTCTGTCTCCATCTGACTGACAGCTCTATTATCTCAGGGCACATACACCTCACTTGTTCTTCATGACTCACAGGGACTTATATGTCCTGTACTAAAAACATCCCTCAGAAGTGGAATTTGTATTTATGGCAGCTGGCCCTGGGAATGTCACTTTTGTTTGATGCTCGAATAAAATGAGATCTATCCAAATAAGTTCATGCATCTTCCAACACTACGGTTAGCAACTAAAGAATTGCAATCTAGTCTGTAAATGTTATCTGAACCACAACTCTGAGCCATGAATGCTACAACCTTTGTAAAAAAAAAAAATAAATAAAACTTTGTTTTTACTGAGCAATGGGAAGATGCTCTCTCTCTCTCTGCACTGAATTAATGAAGTGAGAAGTAAATACTGCAAGCTGTAAATATTACAGTCAGCCAAAAGAAAGTTGTTTCCAGCTTTTACCTTTTTCCTCGTTTTGGTATATGTCTTCTCTTGCAATGTTATTGTGAAGCACTCAAATATTAAGCAAGTTTGGCAAAGAAAATAGAACAGATGAAAATTTCACTACAGAAAATAGCAGACATTTTCTGTAACAATGAAAACTGGTGGTCTTGCAAGAGAATGTTGCTTTTACTTACACTCTAAAAAATGCTTGAGAGTAATAGTTGTTATGCATAAAGAGCGCTGCTAAATAGAAAAAAGGATCAGACAATACATTTTCAGAAGCAGATGCCCTAGTGCCTTATACTAAAATAAAATCTGACAAGATTATAAAATTTATCTTTTATTTGCAGGCAAACTGCAATTTACATTATCTTTTAAGGTGTATTACATATATATTCATATGACACAAAACCAAGTCACAGTCAATCCTTTGTTGGTAAGGGAGCAATTCCTGAAAAACATCATTTTTGCTCATTGATTGCCAAGTAGATTCCACTTCAGGTTTTCTAAGATGATAACCAACTACTAATGGTCAGAGACACAAATGATTTGAGTGCTTGAACAGAAATGTATCACAGATGAGAATTACTAAGGTCCTTGGAAAATTCTTAGGATTAGCTACACTATTAGCAGCAGTCAAAGTGCATTCTATTTACATTCAGCGCATTCTAGTTTTTACATTCTATCTAATCTGATAAAAAAAAAAAAAAAAAAAAAAAAAAATGGAGAGCTGCCAGTTCTACCTCTTATGCCCAGGGCTCTGCATGTTCCTGTCTCCTTTCATGCTGGACCTAACAATTGTGTGGCTGTATGGGAGGCCAGTTTGGTGATCTGATCCCACAGAAAATCCCATGTCATGGGTGATCAGCTGGCTGAGCTGGTTCAGACTGAAGCTCTGTTGTTAAGCCCGGTGGGGATATACTCCACGGGGAAACAGGAACCACTACTTCTGATACTATCAGGCAGCCATTCTTGAGACCTGGGTGAATGTCAGGACACAATCCTGCTCGTTAGAGTAGAGAGCAAGAAATGTGTCTGTTAGGATGTCAGACATCAAAAAGTAAAATGAAGAGGCAAAGATCTATTCATTGTTCTCAGTGTATTTGAAGAAAAACCTTGGGTGTTGACACATTATTCACAAATTCGCAAGAAGCACGGTCATATAGGATTATATTTGTTACAATGAAATGGTTTGAGCTGAGAACTCAATATCCACATTATGCATATTCCAGGTCAGTTGGACTGAATACCCATTACCCTCTGGCATTATGTCTATTTTTATCTGAAAATCCAGTTAATATGTTCTGAGACTGCTCTGTTACATGAAGCAAAGCTCTGTAAGTGGAGATAACAAGAGATTTTCTTTAAAAATGCACCCTGATTCAAACTAAAACACTCATGTTGACACCCTACAAAAGTAATTGTATGTAATTTAATGTTAGAATAAATGCAAGCTAGAAGAATATCCTAGGTATTGATATGCAAATGTAATTGCATCATGAGTTTTTCTTGAGATATTTTATTAATACAAAGGGATATTTTATGAATACATTTGTAATGCAAACTGGTACATGCCATTAGGCTATTATCTCATTATACTGAGCTGCTTATCCAATTTCTTAAGTTTTGTGCACACAAACAATAGGTTTGACCTTATATTCTTCTCTGCCTCTGTATACTGCTTGCTTAGGAGACAAACCCACTGATCTCAAGAATGTATTCACATGAGTAAGTACTACTTACAGTTTCAAAAGAGGAGGTAGGATATGCAGCATATAGATTTCTAGATTTTCTTATTAAAACCTCTTTGGCTTCTTGACACTGTATTGGGTTTACAGAATAAGGAATAACAACTGAGGCACTAATTTCTTTTTCTAATTTCTTTCTTTTTTTTCCCCTCCAACCTCTGACAAAAAAAAGAAAAAAATAGTGCCATGTGCATTGCTTAAGTTCCAGACATTAATGAAATCAGTCATAAAATTTTCAATTAGTTCAATGTGTCAGTGGAAAGACTAATATCCTATAGAGTAATAGGGAACCACAGTCATTTGCTTGCATTAATTCCTAACACATATACAATATTTCTATTCCACATCCTTGATACACCTACACACACAGATGGCTGAGCACAGTAGTTCTTATAGCAGTAAAACAATACAAAAAAAAGGCAAGCAAAGGACCTCAGTCATAAACTATATATATTTTTTTCTAACAGCTGCTTCCTACACAGATGCATCAGACAGATTGTGCCACTGCTTGACAAAACTCTAAATGACAACTTTTGTCTAATTAAATTATTAAAAACAACTTCAAGATTTCACTTATCTCCCTGAAACAAACAAGCTTGCATCAATTTGGAAGTGTAAAGGAGACCTTCAAACTGTAGTGTGGCTGTGCTGATCCTAAAGCAACACAATGGTTGCAGTCACCTTACAACTTCCTGCTTCTATCTAAATGAGCACAGAAAGTGGAGAGAAGGAATACAGTGCAGATAATGCATCTGCAGCAAACTGCCATTCTTTCAACCATCCACAATTCTTTTGTGCTTAATCTATTTCATCTACCAAGTTAGAGTTGCAAATATTAAGACATTTTACATTATTAGTTCTCTATTGGTCTAATAATATGGTTAACATACAGCATCTTAAAGCTTCCCCTGATGGACTTCCTAGGAGAAAAAAATACATAAATAAGAATTTGGAAGAAGACCAATTTTATAAGTTACTTAATATTTCAAGGCTGTATCAAACAATGCATGTCCACAGTTTTAAGAAAATGGCTTGTGACTGTACTGGCACTCAAGGATATCCTTCTCAATAATAATCATTCTTAGTTGTAGTTTTGTGTTTGAAAGATGGCACCCTGTAAACAGATGGAATTAAGGCTGGCTGGGAACTGTATCTCATTCACAAACTGAAGGATAGAATTGTATGTGTATTAAAAATGAGAGAAAATGACTTTTTTTCTCCCTTTGAAAAAAAAAAAAAAAAAAAAAAAAAAAGTCCTGTACTAGCTTTTTGAACAGGATTGAAATGAACACTTCTTTACACTAAAAGAGAGAACAAATTCATATTGAGGTCTTGTAAAATAGCTTTTTTCTTGTTAGAATTATTAAATCTGAAGAAAAATCAAAAAGTAATAAAGAATGAGCATAAACAAATCAAGAGATACTGGATTCGCTATTTTGACTCTTATTCAAGAAAAAATTTTACGGCAGTAAATAGCACGTTTGAATGATCGTGCCTTTATTTGAAAACCTCTATGTAAGTATGAGATATTTGAGAAACACAAGCTCTACAAACTGGTACAATATCTTTAGAGAAATCATACGAAAGTGGGTGTGGAAGAGATTATATGAATCTCTGTTACCAAAGAACTCCATTCAGTTCCTCAAACTACTCATTATTTTGTTGCAATATCTGTTACAAAATGAGTATAATAGAATAATCTATACGCTCATCTACACACTCATTTCACAAAACCAGATAAGATCCTTTACATAGTGCTTTCAAAATAGTTGTCTAGTTATTGAATCTCTGAAAGGAATTTTTGTAAATGCATTTTTGTGCAGCATGAGCAAGAAGCCACTGTTAGTATTCTGAATATAAACAGTTACTGCACTGAGGAAACCCACAGAAAAAAGCATATTATGATATTTAAATGATAAGGATAGATGTTGACTTACAAAACTATATAAATGACTTATAAAAGTTCATTCTTCATTCAATACAGAAGGTACTGTAAGGATGTTCTATTAAATAGTATAGCTTCATATTCAGTACAAGTCACTGGCTCTATGTCATAGAACCATACGCCACAATATACTACAGAACAAAGAAGAATTTGAGAAGAGCAATGAGAAATCATTATAAAGCTCTGAAAAAGTTGTCATGTAGGAAGAAACAGAAACAATTTGGACTGTTTGCATGGGAAAAAGAGAAATGGAAGTGTATGCATACAGAAAGCACTCAAAAGCTGCTTTTCTTCTAGTCTCAAAAGAAAGAGACATTGAAAGCCAGCAGGTTCAAAATCAAAAAAGACTTTTTCCATATACAGCACAATTGGACTACAAGACTCCAAGCATTAGGAAGTTGTTGAGGTCAGTAATTCAACAAGAACCAAAAAAAATATTGGAAGTGTATATTTACATAACACAGTTTATTCTTGTTAAACAATAGCAAAAATGAAACAAAACTGAAAAGAGTATTTTATTCCTAGATGAGGTTTTAAGCTAATTATAGAATGGGCTAAAATCTTCAGTAGGGGATAAATTGTGCCCTGCATTTTCATCATGGGAGTGTCCTGATCCTTCCCGTAAAGCATCTGGTGTTGGCCTCTTTCCTGAGATTTAATGCTTTTTCTCTCCAGGCCTCAAGCAGCCTCATCACAACCACTGACTGCTTTGACCAAGATAGTTACTGGGGTTTTAAACAAAACAATCCCTACCCAATAGCCTTAAAAACCTTGTCACTTGTTCAATATTGCCAGACATTTGTTCACACAAGTTTTATCTCAATAGAGCATTTATTTTTCCAGGCACTTTCACAAAGGCCTTCTGGACTTATGTGAGAGGAGCAAATACCTGCTGTGCTGCCTCTGTTGCACTTCATAGATGTTCCTTCCATCACCTCATATTTCTTATGAGCTAATTTCTCGCATTTCAATGCTCTATAACTTTCTTCCTTCTACAGCCCACATTTAAAGAAAAAAACATTTAATAGAGTTTTCTTCCTTCTGGTCATCTCTCTCAGATTTCTATCAAACTAATTAATTTCTCTTTTGTTTTAATTAGGCAAAGTACCAGAAGGTTCCCAAACAAACAAGAATATGCCTGCCTTTCTTTTTTTCTTGTTTCAGCGAACAGACCAAGGCAGGAAGAGTTTTCAGACTTCATCTCAATGAAGCTTAGAGATACATTACTTAAATTTTCTTTTTAAAGCTTTGCATACATAAGTCCTACGGAACTTATTCCTACTATAATTCACAGAATCTATACATATGTCTAATTTCAACAGCAAAACAAAGCAAAAAAAAGGGAAAACCTAGGTTAGAATTCAAGAAACAGCCTTAGTGCATATTCCTCATCAGAAGCACGGAACAAGCACCTGGTAGTGTGAAGCTGTATCTGTCTTTGTAAACTAAAGTTGCTCAATTGGCTCGGAGACCAGATGGCTTGGAACAACCAGCACTTGCTACATATAATCTTGTTTCGCCTCCAGAAGGTGACAGCTGCCTTCAGCCTGCCTGTGGGGAGCAGTTTCAGGATTTTTTCACCCAACAAACTGCAGCCGGGAACATACAACTCCTTGTAACGCACAAAATCCACTCCACATCATTTTCTGACATCTTCCTCTCACAGCTATTTCAGCCAAGTAGATGGAAAAGTTGCTACAGTAGAATTCGATGATAAAGTTGCAGCTATAGATTACACAATATCTTGCCTGGGTCTGACACAGGTGGTACAGGCCCTTCCAGTGGGCAGCTATGAACCCCTAGCCCCATGCACAAGTGAGCAAGCAGCCTAAGGGGAACAAGGCCTCAATACACCATCAACACCTGGGTGGCCATGTGCCTCTCTCACCTATCTGGGCTGTTTTGGAAAATGTTAACATGGCAGATCTAAATATCATAGATAATCTGTGTTGTGAAGGCAGAAAGCAGAGAACTCTGTAACGGAAAGGGCTTGCATGAACGACTAATGTGCTCTATTAACAAAGCTTTACTTTCTAGGAGTTCAAAACTTGATGTATGGCTGATGCTCAAACTATAAAATCACATCTTAACCAAACCCTTAAATTTGCACTTCGTTATGTTTCAAACTTAGCTCTTTCTGTTGAGGTGCTCTCTCAGGTCAGTTAGTTGCAGCCTCATGCCTTAATATCAATTATTGTTAATACCTCAGTTTCATTATTTTCAAAATGGAATCTCTCTGATAATCACAATAACGTACTTTGCCTGTTACTCATTTCTGTTCAGAAAAGAGCCTGGGTTATCTAACACAGGATGTGGAAAATCTCTCCACTTTGGATCCTTCCAGTGAATTTTGACTTGTTCTAGAGAATTTAAGATTGTATTTTTAGGGTGTTATTGTAGGTGAGAATATAATCTCACTGTATGTACCTGACCACCTTTATTATCAGAACATAAGCTCCTAGACCACCATTTTCATCTACAGTATTAAAGATTAATAAGGTTTATGAAATAACTGGTTTAGTAATAGATGATGAAGAGAAACAGCAGATCTTTATTCCTTTTTTTTTTTTCCTCCAATAAAAGCTCTCAAGATTGACTTTCTAGAAGTCCAACACAAAAAAAAAAAATGACAGAATTAGAATTAACCCTATGATCACATACTTGTTTCTGACGGACGACAGAGCCTTGTATTTACATCGATTTCAGTCAAAGGGAATATCAAGAAAAAATGATGTATCACTCTTATGACATAAGTATCACTCAGATTGAGCACCCAAATGTATTGCTAGGCCTGAGTTGTACACCGTGAAATTTAGATCACCACTCTCCCCTCATATTAATACACATTAATAAGATACTCCCTTAGTTTTCTCCAGGCTGAAGAGTCCCAGCTCTTTCAGACTTTGTTTCTTCACTGCCACCATGAAAATCTCACCGAATTTGTATCCAAGGTAGATTTTCCCATCCAAACTTAGATTATGTTACTAGGTCTGAAATGGGCATCTTTAGTTGGAATGCATTGTTTCCATTTTTGCCACAGGGGAATCAGACTACTCAGAAAACCATTACCAGTTAATCTAAGTTTTCCAATAAATCTTCAATAAGTAGTCAGTGAAAATTGCTAATTATCTTCTACAATTTACATATTAATCATTTACATGGGCAAAAGGTCAGGGGATCTCAGAAATATTGATGGGATGTTGGCTGATGTGAATGACAGAATATAAGCTTTGGGAACATACCTTGACTGCAAAAAAAATCAATCACCTAGCTTAACCAATTTAACAAAAAAAATTAGACATGAAAGAAATCAAAGATAAAATAAACCAGCACTGTAGAAATATAAAGTGATTTTTTGAAATCTTAATTGTTTTAGGTGAAGATACATGCCTTGCGATGAGGTCATTTTAGTTTACTCTTATGCTGGAACTACTTTGACAGACTTCCTGCATAATGTACAACTAGTTCAGAATTGAATTTCTGAACTTCATGAAGCAGGAGAGCTTGAATAAAAGCTTTGTGGAGTGAGCTAAAGTGATGTCAGATAAGAGTACCAGATAAAATACATTACTGTACTTCCTGTTTATGGATACTTTCTCTACTGTTTTAATTGCTGTCACACTCAAAGACCCTTTGGGCATGTACATACTATATTTGATTTATTATCACATCTTAAAACAATTTCTCTGAAAAACAGTGAATTTCATACTCCCCCAGTGAGTTAACTTCTCATGTAAACAAGCTTTATCTGGAATCACATTACATATTTTGTTTCTAATTTTGACAGAGTGGATATAAATAACTCAATGGAAGAATTCTACTTTATTCTACAGATGATATAAATGCACTTTGCTGATTACCAGGTTTACATTAGCTAATTGCTACACACCTGTATACTTTTAAAAGGATGTTTGATAGACAGTTACAATGAATCCCTCCATAGTGGACTAAATTTTTTTTGTTGTTTATATAAAGTAACAGAAGTGATATTTTCTGGAGAGTACATATTACGCATCCATCTTGCTTGATGCAAATATGTGGTGCTACTGGCAGACACCACACTCTCTCTGAGCCAATTATCTGGCACAAATGAATGAAAACATTTTGAAGAGAAACATGCCCTTTCTTGCCTACTTAACAACGGTCATCTGTTTGGCAGAACAGTAGAAGTGTTGTGTGTCACATGTTCACTACACATCTGTCTTATAATGAAGGGTGCATGAAAACATTAGGTCACACAACTGTGCTTTCCTGCAAGTGCCATCATACGACAGGACACAAATGGCAAACAAGCAGTTTTTGGAGACACATTTCCATTGAGTACAAAAGGTACACAATGAGCATCAGTTATTTGATTTGGACTCTCTTGGTTCCTTCAAGCATCTGAATGAAGCACTTAATTGAGGTAGACTGGATTCAGCGCTTATTCTGTATGATTTTGGTGTGTGGATGTATCTTTTACATGCAGATGGAATTACTGGTCTAGACTGTCAAATGTGTGAATTTTTAACCTTCTAACTACATTACAGTTGGCTTTTAAGTGCACAAACATGCTGTACTTGAATCAACATAGTGAAACAGAATTTGGTATTTAAGTGTCTCCTTAAGCGAGCTCTTGTTCTAAATAACTTTTACATATAAAAAATAGAGCTTCTATTTAAGTTATCAACAGATAATGGAGATGCACTTGCCAATGGAAATGCAGAACTTCTACTAGTAGGTTTTGAACATACAGTACTTTTAATGGGCCTGTGATTTCATGTATAATCATAACAAAAGACAACAGCTTTTTTCTTTTCTTTTTTTTTTTTTTTTTTTTTTTTTTTTTTTTTTTTTTTTTTTAGTATTTTTGATAAGTGAAGTGTATATCTCTATAAAATCTGTTGAGAAATATTCCGGCATTTTTTTTTTTTTCTTAATATTGCTACTTTCCGATATCTGCACACTCCTAAAATATAACTGAAACCAACCTCTTATTTACAATCTAAAATCAGGAAAAACTATTCAAATATTATATCTAGACTTCTTCCATTATAATTTATCTAAAGTATGTTTTTTCGAAGTGTATCCTTTTTAAATCTGGAACTTCTACCCTTGGATTTTCTACAAATTCAAGCAACATGATAAAAAATACTTGTTCTTTCATTTTTAGAGAGAGGTAAGGGAAGATCTGGAAGGCATTTATACACAGATTTATTTTCAGTTTTCTGTTCTACTTTCTGCTGTCTACTTTCTGTCATTAATCAAAATGAAACCATTAGCAATTCCAAGAGAAACAAAGATCTCTACTATTTCAGATATTGTTTTTCAATTAAATCAAATTAAATTAAGCATTATATCCATTCCTTATCATATTTTAGAATATGCATAGCAAATTACACACTTTTGCTTTCTTTCCTGATGAGTTACCCAGTAAGTTTAAAAAAAAAAAAAAAAGTCATTTTCTAAAGGCTAGCAGCACTAGTCTGGTGACAAAAGACAACAGACTTCAGAAAAATCAGAGCCAATGTTAAACCTCAACATTATTAGCTTACAGAAAGGTTTCAGTCCATAAATAGAAAAAAGTTATTAAATGAAACTTACTGTGCTGGCAGTGAATCCCATTAAATCCCTCTGGACACTTGCAGACGTATCCTATGAATGTGTCACCTCGATATGCTTCACTAATTTCACATATCCCACCGTTATGACATGGATTAGGAAGGCAAGGTCCTGAGAGACAAAAAAAATATATATATATATATATACACACACACACGCACATTTATAATAACAATTTCAATTACTTATATGCTTTCACTGAAGAAATTACACCCCATATGCAGATTGTTGTATTCCACTAACCCACTAGAATAAACCCTTTACTTTTTCAGATAATTTGACAGAAGATTTTTATGAATAAGAAAAAAATATGAAGCATGTCAGTACTCATTAATCACAACATTATTTTTTAATGTAAAAGAAGACAGGAGACAGAGAAGCTAAATCTTGTTCTTCTATTAAAGATAACAGGTGTTCTAACTTTTATACCACTGAGGCAATACATATTAATCAAATGTACCTATCACGTAGGGAGTGACATCTACAAAATCCCTGAGTAATCACTACATGGCACGTTAGTAGCTAGAAGAGATTTTTGCTACGGTTTTGTGCGACTGTGTCTGTGACCATCTGAGCAAGTAATTTAGATTATTAACTAGTCATTCCTTTTTCTTTTTAAGTGCCTTTTTAGCATATCCATTTCAGACTATTTTCAAACAGTCAAAAAGTTCCTCTGACCCAAATTACTTTTTTCAACAGACCACATGCTACAAAATCTAAAATTTCAACAGTGAAATCTAATTTTCTGTTCATTATTATCAGTTAAAGTCTCTCAGAGCGCTCCAGTAGTGATCTATACTTCTGTAAATGCAATAGATGTTAGTTTTATAGTTATTATATAAGCCTCACAGGTAACAGCATATCTTCAGCTGAGTTCTAAAATTTATTCTTTTAATGGCATGTTTTAAAAGCTTTTACCATCTTCGTATTTTCATCTGTAACAAACATCCTACCACAACAAAACACAGTAGCATTTGACAAATACTTTTTCCAATCACACTTTAAAGAACTGGCAATCCTTGTGTTGAAACAAGTTTGTGTGCTAAAAGATTTATGAATTTGATATAAAGTATGTTATTTGCAATATTTACCATGTACAGAGATGTTAATCTTCATTTATTGAAATGCAATGTCATAAGTATTCATCCAATTAAAATAACATTTTTCAAAAAATTCTAAAAAAGAATTTCTTTCCACAGCATAATTTACTGAAAATCAGCCCTAGGAATTGAATGATTTAAACTTAAAAGAGCTGTAAGTTTAATGTTTCTGAGAGCCTGCCTATTAGTTTATGTTGTCAATTACAAATACAAGGTTTGACAGATGTTCATAGCAACAGCATTCTTTCAGAATGTTACATTACTGAAAACCGCACTGAGAAAAATATTAATTTACAAAAGATATGAATTAACAGAATGACATGGGATGTCAGAACACATTCCACAATTGTAATTGCCCAGAGAGTTACAACAGTTTAAGGAACTATCTATATACACATTTCTATTACAACTTATGTCATTATCCTTACCTAAGTCACAATCCTAATTAAGTTACTCTTGTGCACACTGTTAAACATGAGACATCCCACTGAATTGAATAAATAAAACATGATATTCTGCAACTTCTTTTGAGAAGCATGCCCTTTTTTAATTTGTTCTTTTTGTCTCCCTATGCACATGAACAACATTTTCTTCAAGTTTCTAACACAGTGTTCTAATTTGGGCATTACTTTCAGGAAGCCCCATATGATAATTATATCAGTGCTAAACGATTCCTAATCTTCCAAGAACAGTACACCTTCTAGTCATTGCTTTCTCATTTTACTCCCTGATTTCTCCATATGGCTTGTTGAGCACAGCCTCAGCATACTTTCATTGATTTTCCTTAGGTTTTACTTTTTCTCAGATCAGTCAACAGTACAGAGGCTTACAGGTTACTTGAGGAGCAAAATAGTAAATTCACAGAATAGTTGAGGTTGTAAGTGACCTCTAGAGATCTAGTCCAATGCCCCTGCTCTAGGGTCACCTAGAGCATGTGGCACAGGGTGGCATATAGGCACGTTTTGAAGGTCTCCAGAGAATGAGACTCCACAACCTCTCTGGGCAGCCTGTTCCAGGGCTCTGTCACTCCCACAGGAAAGTAGTAAATGTACTGGTGCATGCCAGTATTTTTAATTAATTTTAGTCTTCTATGATGCTTTCCTTCTGAGAAGAAAATAAATAAATAAATAAAAGAAATATTGTTTTGACTGATTTTCAATTCAGTGCACTGGAACTAGTAAGCACTGATGATCTAATTTGCACTAGTTAGCATTCATTTTTAACTAGACACTGGTCAGACCTATCTGCATTCTAAAAGAATAAAGGACTCAAACTTTAAAAAAGAAAAATTATACCTGTTTTTTCCTAACTTAATTCTCCAGAGGACCATACTCCACCATGCCAGTTCAAAACATTTAGACTGTATGAGCCTCAACACCCATATATGTTCTTACCTGAGTCTTGGTTATGATGATCTCTGATATAAAATTATACAGGCTTAAGTGCTCTGAAAAACCTAGGCTTTAACCTTGTAATCATTCCATTTTAAACATCAACACTACTGAAATGACAGGCATAGACTTAAACACTGTGGTCAGAGGATGACAGGTCCCAAGCCACATCCATTATTATATTGAATGCTGGATAATGAATTCCCTGACAATCTGATTAATACTCTCTGTTACTCATATTTATTACAGGCAAGTTCAAAAACGTCCTTCATTGTGAAAAAAATAACAAACTTGTCAACTAATTTAAAAAAACACTTCAGGGATTTGTTTTTCTAAATCAATAGCGCTGTAATACTTTTGCAGGTAATCTTTAAGTAGTTTCAAGCACAAAGAGAACAGCAACATTTAATCAATATTAATGAGCAGTTGAATTCAATGGTATGCTTTCCAGGCATTTTTATCCATGTTCATATGAAGTAATGTCAATGAGATTAATTATGCACTGAAAGAAATACATCTATTCAGTTTATTGCTCTTTTGAGTCCTTCTTTATGCAGTTCCAGTGGTAATACCCAACAATAATTGTACAGCTATTCTCCAAAAGACAGAAAACTTTATCCTTGAAATCCTCTTTTTGGAAAAAAAAAAAA
>VZSV01000300.1:77780-91776 GCA_013398735.1 Nothocercus julius
CTATATATCCTTTATATATTCAATATATTTCTTTTTCAGAAATATATTGATTTTCTCCTCATCATCCTTTTAAAAATGTCCCCAATTAAATAGATTTTTTGAAAGATGTGCCCCTGCAAATGCAAATTTAGAGATTTTAAGGTTTGGCAGATATAAAATCAAAATATAAAATAATTCTATTCAGAAGAGATCTTCCATATAGACACAAAAATGAACATTCAAAACCAGCAGGAATGTCTCTGTGTAGCTCTTTACATGTTCAGACAGAGAACTGCTTTACTGCATAAAAAGGGTAGGAATATAACAAAAGCTTTCAGGGACTCTGATCTTCCTCACATTTACTGCTTTTGCCTATTAATTTAATTTAAGGCTCCCTTGACAAGGAGGTTGGTTTTGAATGCTCCCAGCTGTGTGCCTGTGTGGGAGATGTGCTACTCTACACAGGGACCAGGTTAACAACATGACAGAAGCATCCCTCCACCTGCTGAGTTCTGGGGATAGTTAATGCATGCTGAAATATATGCTTGTGTCTCAGCCTACCTATAGGTTCCAGCCAGCAAATATGACATATCCATTTCTGTAACTTTGTGTAGAGAGTTAGGTCTTATGTACTTTAAGTCAGGTTCATCACCACCTTTGTGATTAAGGCAACCACATTCTGCTCAGTATTTTCTACATCACACCTTGGTTTAAAGGCTAAGCCACCATTTCCCAAGAACACACTTGACACACATGGATACAAAGAATAGCCTGCTTGTTCATTACTTGAAAGCACATCCATATTCCCAGCTGCCCAGTATGTGTTTCTGAAGATATTTGAGGAAAGTATTCTCAGCAAATGTACTTTTCACAAAAGGGCAGGCTGTAACCACAAAACGGAAAAGAGCTTCTCTTAGGCAACATGCTTATTTTGCAATTTAAGTATAATACATATTTAGTAATAATGAAATAGTTTGCAGTCCAATATTTGTGCTTCTCTTACAGATTTTCTTTTTCCTCTTAAAAGCAATTCTTGCTTTAAAATTTACGTAAGCCTTTTTGGGTCCAGCTCTTATTGGGCTCAGACATCTTGGTCTCAGACATCCAAGAAAATAAAGGAGTCTCTTAGCATACCTCTAAACCACAGTAAGTTAAACTTCCAGTATTTTGAACTACTATACCTTTCCTACTTTCTGAAGAATAATCAGAAATCCTTGCTTGCTCAGCATACTTAAATATTCATAAAACATAAAACCCAAAAGTACACACAATAACTCTTACAGATCAGTACATTTCATATAATTTCGTGTGGAATCTACCACTGTCGATTCTATTTTGCTGTTAGGGTACAAGTGAATTTTGTATCAAGAAATAGTTATTAAAGTTACATCTTTTTATTTGTTTGACTGTTTTAAACCAAAAAGAATGTGCCTTATAAAATATCACTCAAATTTTATGTGGAATATTGATAATATTAATTGACAGCTACATATAATTCAATATAAGTTAATTCATGAAGAAAATGAAAATAATTAGCAGTTATGCATACCTTATCTCATTAACAGCTCAAAATATCCTTTTTTTAATCCATTCAGCCTGGTTCATAAATATATTAGTATTGTATTAGAGCCTACCTAACAATATATTCATTATAAACTAATGGAACAGATCCAGACTTGATTGCACTGTGATTAAATATTTATCTTGTTTTTAATGCAGCAAATGGAGCATGTTGATTATAATCATCAGGGTGTCCCCATCTGGATTCAGCAAAAGCTAAAATCCACCTCTTGAGCACAAAATGCTCTATGTCATTTCTACACATTTCTCTCTAATTCTGTTCTGCAAATTCCTATTACAGATAAATTTGAATTGATTGTGAAGTCACCTCCCACTGTTTTTTTTTTTTTAATTAAGTAGAATATTGTCAAGATCCTGTTTAAACTTAATAGCAATGCAGTTGTCTCCTTAATAAATTAAAATTCTCACTTAATCTCACCATCTACTGAAAATGATAGATCACACCCAAATTAAGCTATGGTCAATAGGCAATTCAGTGGCTACGGCACATCATTAGGTCTGAAAATGTTCCAGTATTGGAAAAGGCTTTAATACACTACTATTATTTCTTTCCCAGTTTTGTTCTTTGTTATTAATTCTTTATACTTCTTAGCTTCCAAGCTCCAGAACTGTCTCTTTCCCATTTTCAGTGCTCTTATCTCCTCCACAGACACTTCCATTGCTTCTATTGTATTGCTGATTTAAGCCCACAGTATTTTTCTCCAGTGAGTTATCTCTTAAATCTACTATAGTAAATTCATGACTCCTATGCTGGGTCTCCTCATTCTCTTTCACAGGAGAGTTCTCTTTCCAAACAATATCTGTTTCATTTACAGAAAATCCAGGTCCAGGGCATTTCAATTCACTTGCTCTAACTTCATACTCAGGCAGCATCATTTTTATTCCCCATTGATACCATTTCTATCACTGACTTCCCCCATTCTTGATAATATAAATGTGAGAGACTTGGCTGTTATACTTGGTTATCTTCAACCACTCTCTTTTCCCATCTCTACAAATTTTAAAATACTAACAAATAACAGATTTGATCTTCTCTTTGAATTTTTTACTTTTTTCTTCAAGATAGGTCACAATTTTCAAAGCCACATCCCAGTAAAATTTGTTACTTTGTGTTAATGGTTGCTTTGCATTATCACTATCTCAAGATTATATTTACTCTTTATATTCCTTAATATTTTTTCCATATCTGTTTTTTAATAGTTTCTGGTTCTATAGAACCTTATATGGGATATAATCTGTACACTTGAATACAAGAAAGCTGTGTAGGTGAACAAAGAAATGCAATGAAGTGAAACAGTAACATGAACAGGAACAGTGTCCTCAGAGAATGGTTCTTAAACCACTTGAGTATTAGTTTGAAAAGGTCTACCTGCTTGACCTTCTTGAATTTATGTTCAAAGTGATAACAACTCGCTGAAGTTCACAGTTTACGAAAGCAGGCAGTATGGAGCTGAGATGACTGTCTGACAGGCAAGTAGAAGTATTTTCTCATCAGCCACGAGCCATGTAATTCCAACTAATATGTGGTCTTTAAAAAGACCTGGACTTAACAGATCCTTTTGTGTTTCATTCTCCTCCCTCCCCGCCCCTGCTTACCAGTGAAACTTAAAGCATTTTGAGGAAATCTGAATCACTAAAATCACCTGACAGCCACCAAATCTGAGAAGAGGGATTTGGGCTTGTGTTCCAGTATAGTCAAGAAACCAACCAGAGGCTTTAGAGTAGACATTCCAATGAGTGGAAACAATGGTGACTTTCACCTTGACAATGGAACATGTCAATAAATTGCCTGTATATCCAAACTGTAGCTTGCAGCATAGACAGGAGGGATAGACTCACAACTGCAGCTTTGACAGAACCATGAAAGCAGCATCCTGACATCAGTTCAGCATGCAATTACACATCAGTAAACGCTGGCAAAAGAAATCAAAGAGAAAATATCCAATAATTGGGATGAGGTCGTAAGTACATTTACATTAGCAAGTACCATGGTCCAATAACTACGCAATCTGAAGAACCTGTTATTCACAGTCTACACACTTCAGGGCATTTTACACTGGATTAGTTGCAGTCTGGTCCTATGGCCTGAACGTCCATAAATGAATACTCCAGTTTTGTTTCAGCCAAAAGGTAACCGGCCCATGATCCCTGAGACCACTTCATTCTGATCCAAAACAAAGCGAGTGGGGATGACTGAAAGGTTCACTTCAAAAGTGCACTCCTGACAACACTATATATCTACACTTATCTACAACAGCTACCTACAGATCTTTTGCTATGGCATCCATTAAAACAAACTCTTCAAATTCACTCTATTATTACTGCAAATCTATTTCTATGGTTAATACATTGGGCTTCTGCCTAAATAAAATGTGTCTAGCAATACGGAAGTTATACTAGGGTAGCACTTAAATGCACTGCTGTGTTAGATGGGATTTCTGGAAAACTGCTATTTTTAATATCAAATTACTTGTCTTTGTACATGGACATATGAATTTTGATTATTTCACTTGACTTTAAACTACCAGTGATCAGGAATTCTGAACATTTTTGGAGATGTTCCTTTCCAGTAGCAACCAGAAATTGGAAAAAAAACATATATATATAATCTGAACCTTAGCTATTACTGCAAATTCATCAAAATTCAGTTAGTTTTCTTGCTGAATATCAGTGGAAACTATACAAGGCAATAGCCTAAATTTATGTTATGCACATTTCTGTGAGTCATGTCCTAATTACTAGTGTCATATTAAAGACATAAGAACAGAAGAAGAGAATCTCAGAGGGTGGTTATCCTTAGGACACAAAATATTACTACAATGCGATGAAAGAGAATTACTAAACGTGAGGTATACATAGCTCAAAAAGACATAAAGCCATCCATAGTAAGAATCAAGGGATATAGACCAGACATATGTTCCAGTCATTTACTTCCCTTAGGATCTAGCGGAGAGGAAAAATATCCTTTTTGCTTTGCATTATTTCATCTGTTACCAACTTTCCCAATTTTGCATATCCGTTCTGAAATTCTTTTTAATTCCCAATCTTATGCTCTGCTGCTATTCTCCTTGTCTGTCTTCTCTCTTAGCTAGGTCATCATTCTCTTTTTTCCCCCTCACCCAATCCCTGCTTCATTTTGGTCTCTTGCCAGCTCAGCAAACCATAGTGCATAACCATGCCAACTTAAAATTACAGCTCATGTTTGCAGCTATATGCCTTCAGATTTTAAGATACACAGCAGAATCACTGGATTTCTGCTTCCTTTGCACCTGGTATGTTCACAGTACAAATTTAAATGAATTGCTCTTGATTAATATGATTCAGAGGCAGTTATACATGAATGAAAACCCTGACCTATTTCAGTCAACAATAGTAATAATTTCTGCACAGAAAGACTGTGGATTAGGTTTTTTATGCTTTAACTTTTTTTCTTTTTTTTTTTTGTATTATCACAAACAATACAGGTATAATTACTGCAGTCCAAGTATAGTTCTCTAAACAGGTAAGTCTTGCCTTCAGCAGGGCCCCAAGCAAGGGCTGGGGCACAAGCTCCTGAATTTGTGAGGTAACAACTGTATTTCCTAAAGAGTGATAGAGCCGACTTCCTCCGGAGCCACACAGTCTTTCCACACGTCCACCCTCAGCTGTTGCATGAGTAGCTTGGCAGACTCAGCATTCCTCTGGGTCCCAAGACCCGCAGAAGTTTACGTGTCTGTGCAAAGGCATACAGATGGCCATTTTCACCCAGGTGCCTTCAAGTGTTGAGGACATAACCAAAGCATAATGAACTTCACCTCCTCTCAGCACAGAAGACCTGTGGCACATCCATACTCTCTTTCCAAATCTACTCTAGTCAGTAGTTGGCTATAGTTCCTAAAAGGGAGTCAGGAGTCTGTCATCTGCCTTTAAGAAACATGGATGCTTAAATGAGGTTTGGAAAATATTACCAATATGCTATCCTATGAGAACAAATCCACTACCCTAGAAATTTAATGTGTGCTTTCAATGAGAATTTCCCCCACCTAGACTACTCCCACAATATGGCAGATTCCTTTTATGGAGGTTGTTAGTGATTCTAACTTGTTTGTCTGCTACCAAAAAGTCTAGAGCAGCATACGGAAAGTTGACAAATGTTCCATTACACCTTTTGCTTCTCAAGGGACTTGAAACAAGAATGCTGACTTGGCAGAAACACTAATCTGTATTTGGTTTCAAAACATGCCACAGTATTACTGTGTTGCAAAGAAAATTAGAACAGTTTTCTCTCCTAGGAGGCAGCATTAAAGAAAATTTTTCCTTTTTAAAAATTTAAGATCAGTATGAAGAGATTCAGTTATTGAAACACTGCCAGTAGTTCCCTTAGTATATATGAATAGATAATTGCTGTTCTGCAATTATGCATCAAAATCTTTTGTAAAAAAAGAGATTTGATATCTATGATACAGCTTGATAAATTGATCCATGAACAACAACAAAGAATTTTAATATTGATTTAGAGATTTAATCCATACTTTGCCATTAAATGTTCAATTATGTTACTGGAGGCAAAATTAACATAGAAACCTATGCTCAAACCTCTGTGTTAACAGAATATGGAACTTCTTCATTCAAGTTTTTAATATATATACTCACAGACAACTATGAACTTGGAGTCTTATCAGCCTATTTATCAAGTCAAGTAACTTGTAAAGTGTATAAAAGTAGAATTTGTTTTAGCAATAGACAGATGGACATTCAAAGGACCAGGTTACATTTTCTTAATTGCAGTTTTTATCAGAATAGCCATCAGGCAAGCACAGCTCCCATGGAAGCCAATGGCAAATGCGCCTTGACTAAGTAATGAACATACACTTTTTGGAATGGATTGAGTGCACTTCAGCTGTTTTTCTTATCTCTGAAAATATTGATAATTTCCATTTGGCAGTTTATTCCTTTACAGAACTGTGAAGCTTATGCAAATGTTTTTGCCACAATTCTGAAGTCATAATATTTAATGATAAGGAATACTGCTGAAGTAAACAGTTTCATAAAAGTGCAAAAAAGAGGAAAAAATAGATGTTTACAAAATTGTTTTTTGAAACAGGAATTTTATAGAGAACATTATATGATGCAACAGAAGACAACTGAATACTACGTATAGTTTTTTTCTTTAAGCCTAGTAATAGGCATTCATGTTTTGAGGTAAAACACAGTTGTTTTACAAGATCTACAGTAGGAAATGCATTTTTACTGAAAGAGTAAAGGGATGTCTTGGCTGAGGTACACGTCCATTAGCATCCATCAGAACAGAATGAGAATTAGTATCTGTGAATGAAGTGACAGGTGTTTGTTATTGCAGGTGGAGCTTGCTGCACATGTGTAGAAAACCATGCATCTTTATGTGAATGAATTTGATCAGACCTTTGCTTGGTACTTCTATAAACCTAAAGTCTTTTTTTTTTTTCTCCATTCTCTTTTCTATAGCAACTATATTTTAATTTCACCTACAATGTTGCTTCAAAGTTACATTTCAGAGAGTGCACAGGCAACTTGTGACCATTTTTAAAATGTCAAATCTTTCTCCAACACCTTTTTTCCTATTCAAGCTAGATAGGGCTTGAAGGCCTTGTCAACACCTCAAGGAAATAACTAGCCAGACACTTCTATTACCTTATTTATAGTACCTAAAGACCTTGTCAACACCTTTGTGAAACAGCTAATCAGATAGGCCTATTAGCTTATTTAAAGGGACTGGTGAATACTTTTCAGTAAAGCCAGAATGGAAATAGTCTGGACAAGTTGGCATTTTTTTAGGTTCCTTTTTTGTCTGTTTGTTTGTGTGTCTGTGTGTGTGTGTGTCTGTGCGAGAATGAGATGGATTATTACTTGTAGGTTAAGTAAACACAATGCAAGTCAGGAAGAGACTTGTTTGCATGGATATTAGGCATCAAATCAGTAAAAGTACATCATAATAGGTGGAAAAAAAGTATTCAGTCCTGTTTTAAACATTGTTCTTTGTCCTCTATGGCACTTAATTCCATCTGCCACTTGCCATTTTAAGGTTTCCTGAGCTTTGATGCACTAAAAATCCACCACATGTAATGGTGTTAAACATATCCATGGTCATGAGATCCACATCCACTTCTATTTCCATCATGAACAAAGCTGACATAACTGAATGCTTCTTCCTTTCATCTAATCACACCAGTCAATTTAATAAAAGATAGCATCTCTACTCTTAAACCTTTTCTCTTTATATCCTTCCAGCTCCAAAAGATCTATTTACATAACACGTGCACCTACTTAAAAAAAAAAAAAAAAAAAAGTCCTAAACATCTAATCTCTCTCTCTTTTTTTTTTTTTTTTTTTTTTTTTTTAAACAACCTATTGCAAAGGAGGCTGAAGGAGGAATGTTATACTCCCTCTGTTTATCCATTTTCTCCTGTACTTTTCAAAATGCCAGAGAGCATTCCCTGGCATTTCTGCCACCCTGTTACTTGCCTTAATAGTTAGTCAAACTGCTAAAACAGTTATGAATAGAAAATATACTTATTTAAGAACGAAAGATACAAAATGATGGGAAAAGGCTACTAAAACACACACAATAAGATACATTATGGAAGTTACCATGAAACAATTTCCTTGGCTTATGCAGCATGTCATCCCTCCTGGGAAGTTCTAGAGACTTTTTTCCAGAATCCTTGAGTTGTTACAGGCACATTCTTCCTGCGCAAGATGCTATTATATGTCATCAGATGGGACAACGTATCTTGCTGATTACCCCACCTCATTCAATATGACTGGACATCACATAATATAATATTACAGTACGTCATTAGATTCCTGAGTAATTTAGTTCATATTTCTATTGTTGCTCTCTCTCTAGAAAGTCAGGAAGATATATCCAAACTACTTATCATCTTCTCCTAGTATAGCACTAGAGCACTACATAAAGTTTAACTATAAGTTTAACGAATTTACATCTAACTGACATTAATCACGTATTATGCCTCCTTAGACAGTCAAAAGAGAAAACAAGGGTAAGGAAGGAGGGATTAATTGCTCTCCCTGTCTGAAGTACTTCACTGGGATGAATTATCCTCTGCAGGTACTCGTTTCTTTTCTTTGACTGCAGAGTGCATACATGACTAGCTTAGATTCTTTCTTTTAGAGGGCAAATCAGGACAAGATGAGTTCTATTTTGTCCTTGCCCTACTGACCCAAGAGATGATTGCTGCCACCTGAGCAGGTTTGGCACAATTTAGTGTCAAATTCACACGAGGTAGCAGGATCAGTGAGAATTCCGAATTCAAATGAATACAAAAGCTGGCACCTATAACGCATAAGATATCACAAACACCTTACACTAATGACCATTATTTAGGTTACAGTATCTGTCATGAAAGAGTCTGAAAATGCTAGGATTAGCTGTCCAGATACTACAGTTTAGCATCTTTATGGGCATACTTATAGTCCTTTACTTAGTAATCACGTACTATCTTTTCACAGGGCCAGTCAATCTGCAAATGTGTTATTATTCAATACTTCTTTCATCTTCTTCACTAAATATGTAATACAAAGCCTTCTTACTAACTGAAAACCATTTAAATCTGCACTGAAGAGAAAAAGAGTAATTTCCTTCTCAGTAACCTTATGCTCTCACTGTTGCATCTAAGCTCTTCAAAGATGGACATAAGACACAGTTTAAAACCTAAATACGCAGAAAATGAACCCTCTTTGGGATCGTTCTCTACAGCAGGATCCTTTCCATCAGGCTTGTTGTTCTGCTTCCAAATTCTCAATCAATTGCTGTTTTGTTTTATTTTTGTCTATTTTTTTTTCCTTCATTTCCAAGCACTACCTCTGATCCCTGCCTGCGACTCATTGATTGCTTTTATGCAATTGAATTACAGGCTCTCACTAGAGAGAACTGTTTCTTCTGCACTCTGACTTTGGCTACGTGTTTCCACTGAATTTCCCTTCCTACTGAGAGCACTTATGACCCTACCTGGAAAGTCAGATCCTATTTTGATAGGAAAACTGATTCAGATGAAAATGAATAATATCAGGCAAACAGCATTAGGGAATAGGTTGTTTTCAGATGGATTAAGTAGCTGATGCAGCGCAACAGGTGGTTGCTTGTCTAATTGTTAGCACAGCCATAAAGGTTGGATAAAAGGAATCAGAAATAAATGACTGCTTAAGAAAAGGGGACAAACTACCTCTTCCAGCACAACTAGTTTCAAGTCAATCATGAGATTGCAGCCTTTCATGAAGGCTCTGTTACTGAGGCCATGTTCAACTCAATTTAATTTCTTTACCTATCAACTAGCTTTTTCATCATCAACTTGTCATCTCACTATCCATGACTTTTCTGATAAAAATCTACTCCTCCTTTTGGCACCTTTGCTTTCGTGCCTGGGCTCCACTTCTTGGAAATACCAGAAAGTGGGAGGTACAGTACTCTGAAGTCCCTAGAGCAAGAATAACAATAGTTAGGTCATGCATCATGCAAAACAATGATAGAAAATTAGGATTTTTTGAACACATTAACTGCCATATGACCCCTTCTTAAGTGTTGGTTCAGCTTTTTGTATCTGTCCAAGCAAGGCCTAGATGCCTGCAAGACCTCTATTTGGCAAATACTGGTTCTTAAAAGATGTGAATCTAAGTGAAGCTACCCTATCATTACAGTCTTAGGGTGGGAACTTTAGTGAGGGCTGACAGCACTGAAGCCAGAGTTGAATGTGTTTCCCTTCCAAGGAGTCACCTCCATTTCTTCTGTTACTTGCTCCCACAGCTGCAATTATAGGCAGCACAGGCTTGATTTTGCCTTCCTTCAGATAGCACATGCACTGCAGGTTTGCCTATGCATGACTGTTTTCTTGGCTGTGCTATGAAGATTAGGGTTATCTCACAAGTCTACTAAATAAATATGAACTAAGACTACCATCTTGATCATCCATGTGCTTTTTCACAGAAGTACAATAAAGAAATCTCTGAAACCATGCTGTCAAATTGCACACCCTTTTGCCAGAGTATTAGTATTAAAGCAGAAGGCATTTCTCAGTAGAAAACCTCCAAGAACCAAAATGGACAACAGAACACCCTTTTCTTTAACCTCACTATTAGAAAAAGTGAAATTATTTGACCTGAATTCAGATGCCTGGAATCAAACATTTCCATCTCAAAATTCAAGAAACTGGTAAGCAAGCAAAAAGAAAGTACTTACTACAAAGCAAATGCAAGTATAGAGGATACTGTATCATTTTCCAGATGTATTGGTATACTGGGATGAACATTCTCATCACTAGCTTCATTTCTAAAGCTACGTGGATTATGAAAAAATGAAGTATGACAAATCTGTATCTCAATCAGGTATCACCAATGCAGGCTAATCTCAAACTCCTAGCAGACTTTCCTCTAATTCTGAGAAGAAATGAGCAATTTTGCCGAAGTGATTTATTTTTTATAATACACTGACAAACATTTATTAAGGAATAGGCTCAAAATACTAATTAATTTTAACTCCTGACCTAAGCAAGGTTTACAGCTTTTAAATAAGCGTCTGCTGTAATAGCCTTCAGTGTCACCTAGCACCTTGAGCTATTTTTACTTTTTATTAATCCTCATTTCCATCAGAATTTAATATGACTTTTATATAATATTCTGTTTTAGTCTATATTTTGCTTAGATTATATGGAAAAATAATTAGCAAGGTACTTCAGGCACAAAGAAATAAATCATGTAGTTCAGGAGAAAAAAAGAAACAAAATAGTTAAACATGTAAACCAAGCCAAACATGAGAAGAAAGCTTCAATACAGATTCAGGAAGAAGGCAAAGAATGATCATAAAGGAGATCCTTTCCATTGTATTCCAAGGGAGAGATGTTTTTCCTCTTCAAAATGCAAGAGACAGAATAGCTTTGCATACCACAGCAGAATTACTGTGCCCCAAAAGATAGCCTGAAAACATGCTGTCACAAAACTACACCACCTTTGACAGAACGTTGATCTCTGCTGTACAGTGGTAAATTAAAGTCCTTGTGATTAGGCTAAATGCATCTCTGAGGTTTTCGAGGGTGACAGATGAAGCTGATAAACTACCTCATGAGTTCTGGGGGAGGTTCATTTCAACAGAATAAAAGTACATATTGCACATTTCTGATAATCACTGAAGGATTTACAATCTCTCAACTTGTTACAATCAAAGTTCACTAGGATATTATTTTCAGAAAGATGTCCTTTGTGAAAACCAACTTCATGGCCACACTCAGTTAAACATTAGCATGGCAAATGTATACTATAGTTACCCTCTAAGGATATACTTTCCATGAAAATATTAATCTCAATAAGATCTCAAAATCAGTTGAACTCACAATGTACTTCTCTAAAAATCAATGTGTTACCAGGACTTTAACCAACTGGATCTCTACTACTCTTTGATGAATCCTATATCCAGCACCAACAAGTAAAAGCATTTACTGATAGCCGGAAGGAGGAAAGAAAGACACTGAAAATTTGATTGCCTTGTTTCTCAGTTTAAAGAAAAAAACAAAAACAAAACTAAAACACAACACTTTGATATTTCCTAAATATGGAGCTGAGGGTACTTTCCTACTCTACCCCATAAATAATTACGGAAACAAACAAGATTTTTAAAAACTCAAATCATTAATTTATCTACAAATAAATTAGGATAGTAGAAACACTGAGATCTTAATCGTTATAAACGTATTGCTTATCACCAATGGAGGAGTCAGTAAATTATTCTATGAAAAATTTTATCCCTGAGGAATCTACAATTTCATCATAAAATTGATGGAAAATTCTATTTATAACAAAAATGAAATTGCATGTTAGTTTTAAATATAGCTATTAGCAATATTTAGTATTTATATGTGGCAAATATACACTGATCTGTTGCTATATTTTTTCTGTGAGTCCACAAATGGAAACCCAACCCACAGCAGAAGACTTTCCACCCACAGAAGAATGCAGTTTCCAGTCCGTCACACATACAAGCTACAGAGTAGCTGTTGGCTTCACCTTGCCGTTTCAGGATGCTATTTTCTAGAGCTACTTCAGTAGCTACTTCTGCTACTGGCTAGAACACAGCCAGTATGTGAGCACTGGGACACTGCACCAAGGAAAGACTTGTGATTCGGAAACCAGCATGATAAAATACCTTTCACAAGGAAGCTATCTCATCAAGCCCAGGAACAGCCCCTCAGTGCAGCTCAGAACAGAAGTAACATTTCTTCCTAATATTGCACTAGTCCAAAAGAGACTATAATATTCACCTTGTATAGATGTCAATGAAAAAACTACAAAAGACAAAGAAAATCCCACAATAACTATAAAACTATTAGTTTTCCTCTGGATGGTATCTCTTAAAAAATACCCAGGCTGTATCCAACAAATAATCTTCGAAATATCTATCAGTTAAAATGATTCATAACTACTTTTTTTTCTGGTCTTTTTTCTTGCTTGGACACTATGATTGATATATTAATTTTTAATAAATTATTTTATTTATATTAAGCTATATTAAATTCATAGTTCATTATTCTACAAATAGAGTTCAAGGTATACAATGAAAAAATACACCAAATATACCATATATACACAACAAATACGTACCACAAAACACATGCTGAAACAGATTTTACTTCTTGGACACAAGAAATCTGGGGGGAATCCTGCTTTGATTAGCAGGTAAACCTGGGGTCTTCATAACTGAATAGAAGAGGAACAATTTTGACTCTAGAGTGATTACTGAGCACCATACTCATACAGGAAGGTAACACTCCGAGCCAAGTTTCAGGACAAATCTTAACTTCTTAGTTATTCTCTACTTTTTCTGACTTTTCTGCTACCGTTAAGTGCTATCCCCTAGTACTTTTTCCTTCCTTGAACTGTTTCTTACTGTTCTAATCTTTCATCCTTTCATTCGTTCTTCTGAAATAAACTTCATGCTAGAAGCAGCAAACCTACCAATACAAGTCTCTTTCTCCAATCAAAAAGATTGCTGATAGAACTTTGCTTTTGGCCTATAGAAGTCCCTCTATTCCAAGAGTAACATATCCTACTGAAATCACTGTAAAAGACTGCAAATGACTGCATTAGGCTTTAGATGCAGTATCTTTTTTTCATTTTATTTATTTTTGCAGCAGGCCCCTTTTGATTTTGACTTCCACAGATTATGATTAAAATTTACACAGTGCTTCTAAGTTACAGTATCACTGCAAACTTTAAGCTGCAATCTAGCAAACAGATGCTTAAAAACACATGCTTGAAAAATAAGCCATTAATTTAAAGAGTTTTCACATGGTACGTACTTAACTGCTTTTGCCAATGAAGATCTGAAACAAGATATGTACAATTGTCCAGAAAATGCTTTCCCCACTTCATACAATTTCTAAAATAGTGTATCTATACTTGCATATAACCTTGG